>JADRCD010126741.1:7946-30423 GCA_019843815.1 Montemys delectorum | reverse complement strand
GTGTGTGTGTGTGTGTGTGTGTGTGTGTGTGTGTGTGTGTATCTTTGTGAGTATATGCCTCATGTGAGTGCCTATCTAGGCTAGAAAGAGGGCATTGGATCTCCTGTAACCCCAGCTTCACGGATCAGTCCCTTTAGGGCACACATGTAGATGTCTCCAGTGAGTGATCCCCAGGCTATCACCTCTGTTGTGAAAGAATTGAGCATTTGGAGTTCAAGCTGTAGTTGCTGGCCCATAGCAGGATTTGTGCAAAATTGGCTAGCTGACTTTATGGACTGATGTATCTTCTTTTACATTGATGATAAGGACAAGATCTTTGGATTTTTTGTGTTTTTCAACCTTACCCCATGCCTCTTCCATTGAAGGTAGCTTTTTACTCACAATTTTCTCCTCTCTGTTATTTTGTTGCTTGATTTTCAACCTCAGTAACAGCCTTATTATATTACTGTGAGAAAGTCACCTGACCTTTCTTAGCGATGACAACATTGAAACAAGCAACCATAAACAATATCCTTTCTCAGTTGGTTACAATGATGAAACAAATTAAAAAATCAAATCTAGTTTACTGAACAGTGACAAGAATTGAGGTAATTCCAGAGAAACCACTCACCTACCCATAGACCCTGCAGGTGATACTAAAAAACAATAAAACTTGTTTTCTAAGATAATTAAGGAAAACACACAGTATACTGTAGTTTTGCTTATTGTTTGTCAGGAAGAAGCACAGTACATTTGCTCTGTGTTCACGCTAACTTACTGTGAAGGTGAGAACACAGTGGATTTAGAATGCATGCCTTTGAGGCATTGATGTTGGATCACAAACTCCCATCAGCTACAAATACAGGTGTGGTGTCAATCTAGACTCAAAAAGATGGTGGAGTATTAATGGGGACCTGAGGACTCTTTTAACACTCTAATGAACCCTGCATATATTGTTTTGATTACCTAACAAGTAACCTTTGACCAAATCATGGTCAGAATCTAGGGATCTCCATGTAGATGTGACAAAGAACACTATCTTAGGCATTTGGAGTTCATATGGTACAGAGAAGAGAAAAATTGGTATTTCATAGAGGTTTCCATGAGAAATTTAATAACAAGTGGTAATAAGTCTTTGAAAAATAGATACTAAATGACAAGATGATGAATTTTGTCATTAGCCCATTCACTACTCCCTGGAGGGAGAATACAATATCATAGTCTATGTTTAAATTAATTGGTTCATAATTTGCACAACTTTGCTCTACATCACTAAATAGCAGTCTAATTGCCCCAATAATAAAATAGTACTCAAGACGTATGTGTCCTGAGTCACCATCTGACAGTCACTGCTGGGTACGGCCCACATGTAGCCTTTCCTCCAAGAGTGGACAAGGTGTATGCTAATAGACCCACTCTAAAGAGGGAGACCTTGGTATTCAGCCTGGCTTAGGAAGTAGCACACCTAAAAAGTGCTACAAGTGTTCTCCACCCTCCTTCTGGGAAGCTGTTGCCAGGCAGGGTACCCATCCTGTATATCTGCACAGCACCCGGTTTCTATCATTACAGACTGTCCTGTTTTGTTCGACCACTATGGTTATTTGGATTTTTAGATGAGTTCTTTCTGTATGTTCCTGGCTGTATTGGGGCTCACCATGGAGTCTAAGCTCAAACTGTAGGGTTCCTCCTGGGCCAAGTGCTGAGGTTACACATGCATACCACTACATCCAGTTCTGCTCTCTTTATTTTGAAAATAGTTTGTTTTTCAAGAGACTTCAGAGTCATAGCAAAGTTGATTAGTTAATTCAGAGATTTATCCTGTATCCCCTACACCCAACACTCATAGCCTCTTCAAGTTTGTTGGGGTTCATTCATAATACTTTATGATTACTTTTTTGGACACATATAACACATATAACAAGTAATTACAGCACATAAACACTATTTTTCCTTACCCTAAAAATCCTGTGTCCTGGCCTTGCCTCCTCTACTTACTGTCTCCGGGGATTTGCCTTCTGCAGAATATCCCACAATGAAATGATGCAGTAGAAAGTCTTTCTGATTGTCTTCTTTCACTCGGGGACGCTCATTTAAATTTTCTCAATATCATTTCATGGTTTAATACCCCATTTCTTTTGAGCACAGAATACTATTCCATTGTTTGTATGTACCAGTGTTTATCCTTCCATTAGCCTACTAAAGGACAGCTGCTTCCAATGGCTGATCTATTTTAATTCTGTTCACGTGTGCCTTTCCTCTGTTGCAATATGTCTTTCCACAATGAACCCTTAGCTTCACTGCGTTGGTGTCCTTGAGACTTGTTATGGTAGGTTGAATATGATTCTATCTTAATAGGTATGACCTGGAACACTCCAGTGTTTGCTATCCTGTGAGCATCATGGATAATACAGGCATGGAAACCCCACATTTTGGTAGTGCTTTTCCTGAATAGTTTTTCTTTTTCTTTTTCTGAGTTCCTAGATATGTTTTAGTGTGTTCAGGATGCACTACCTGGCTAGTTGTCAGGTTCCTTGGAGAGACTGTCCATCATTGCTGCTGGTGCCACTGTCCCCCAAAGGAGACTGTGTTCTTCCTATTAATTATGCATGCATTCTAAGGTTGCAGAACCCAGAGGATAACACTCCAAATCTAAGTGCATCTTGCTTAGTTTGTTTTAATTTTCCATTGGGAAGAAAAACAATTAGTTGTTAAAGTAGAAAAAAAAAAATAAAAAGCAAATTGTGCTTAATTTTAAATAATTTTTAATACCCATTTATTTATTTTGCATGTTGGGGAGTGGCATGTGTCTGGGCTATGGCATGTGAGTGTGTGGAGGTCAGAAGACATCTCTTGGGAATGGAGTCTCTCCTTTCAGGATGTGACTTCCGGGGGGGATTGAACTCAGGTCATCAGGCTGGGCAGCAGGCACTTTTCCTCACTGAGCCATCTGGCTAGCTTGCTTTGTGTTTAATTTTTCATTTCATCAAAATTGTATGATAGACTGACAGTTTATTTTTTTAGACAGCTTTGCATTGCTGTAATAAACACCTGAGGTTATCAATTTTTAAAAGGAGAGGGTTTATTTTAGGATTGGAGATATAACTGGGTGGTTAAGCTGCTTGTCTAGCATGTGTACCACAAAAGGAAATTTGTTTTGGCCTATCACTTTGGGTTTACAGCCCATGGTCAATTGACTGTACTCCTTTGTGCCTGTGGCAAGCTTTATAACAAGAAGCAGGAGGCAGAGTAACATGGCTCATCCTGTGCCTTGGATGCTGAAAAGAGAGAAGAGATCAAGGTTCTTTCTATATTTCCCTTCAAGGGCACATGCTGAGTGACTGAAGGTGGGCCCACCCACACCCATTTTAGAAACTCTATATATACTCCTAATAGTGCTGTGGGCTGAGGACCAAGTTATTTGTTTGTTTGTTTTTGTTTTGTTTTGTTTTTCAAGACAGGGTTTCTCTGTGTAGCCCTGGCTGTCCTGGAACTCACTCTGTAGACCAGGCTGGCCTCGAACTCAGAAATCCACCTGCCTCTGCCTCCCAAGTGCTGGGATTAAAGGCTTGCACCACCACCCCTAGCAGAGGACCAAGTTTTAACATAAGGAACTTTGGGGGACATTCTGGCACCAGCAATAACATATGAAATTAGACTTATATGTGTATGGGAATTTCCCCTTATCTTAGGGGGATCAAAATAAGCAATCTCTCTCTCTCTCTCTCTCTCTCTCTCTCTCTCTCTCTCTCTCTCTCTCTCTCTCTCTCTCCTTTGCTTTTGGGAGTGTATTGCCTATGATGAAGCATGCAGACCCCAACAGTTTGGAGAGGACTGCTGTTGTGTTTTATTTAAGAAAGCTAGAAACTTCTGTTTGAGGTAGGCTTGTAATCTCTGCCGAGTTCACGCTTTCTCAAATGAATATAAAGAGATTGGTAGTTCCTCTCCTTTGGTAGAGGTGTATGGAGTAATAAGAAGTATAGTTTTATTATATTATCTATTAGTGAAATTTTATTACATTGCATATTAATGAAAGGTAATAAAAGTAATAAAAAAGTTATGTTTGGAGTAATTCAGAGTGATCGTGAAGAACAGGGAAAATAGGGCAGTGAGCAGAAGTTAGGATTGTTAGATGATCATTGACCAGACAGCCCAGTATTTGCTTGACAGCTCCATAAATGAACTGCCTAAATGAGAAGGTTCTCAGCATGCACTCTGCTTACTAGGCCCAGACAATGGCCCTGCTGGGGGAGACTTACCATAAGAATGCCTTACATACTTTGGTATTTTAATTTAAACTATGTGGCAACCTTAGTTTTGGGATAGACTCAGCTGTCTTTGGTCATTCTTTTAGGCAGTAGTATGTAATACACACATTGATCCTCTTTACTATGCAAATCAGTTTACATCTATACATGCCTATGCAGCACCAGATAGAGCCAAACTTTACACTCCAAAAGATGACTCTTTGATAAAGAAGTGTGATTTACCTATGACCAGGTATATCTAACCAAAGATCATTTCATATTATGACACAGTGTGTTTCTGGTACCTCAAAAGTGTCTTATTCACCCCAAATACATGGTATCATTTACTGTGCTATATAATTTTAACCAGCCTTCTGCCCTGTATACATAGAGATGACTGAATAGAAGTCCCCCTCCACCAGCCATGACTTACCGTTGGCCTTCAGTGTTTCTTGGCAGAGGTCCCCTGTTTGCCACTGTTCATGTTTACCTCATGGCTTTGCATTCTGAATGCTAATAAAGAGAGCTACCAGGGACATTTCTACCTTATTGTGGCTTGCCTGACCTGCTCATTGCCTGGTCATTGATTTTGAAATTTTATTTTCTCATTTTGTTTTGTTCAATGTCTGTGAGTTGAATTGCCCAGGGAACAGCTCACTTCTTTTTGAAATCCTTCTTCATCCAAGAATGCTGTCTGGAAAAAGAGGTTGGGTGCAGAATAGAACCAAGCCTTTATGTCTGTTTATTTGAAGTACTGGTCGATTTTGTCTACATTTCTTATCTTGAGTTTGACTCAATCTACATGAATAGAGACAAGCACAACTCTTAGATTTCGTCACATTCTACAGCATAGGTAGGCCTTTCCAGGTGACATACTGGACTCTGAAAGATTGCTTTTAAATGAGCAGTAATTTGTCCCTTGTTTGACCCTTGGGTTAATTGGAATGTGAGTGGAACTGTGTGTGTCTCACATAGGAATTTGAGCCTGAATGTGAATGTTGCTCCTTCCTCCCATCTCCTTTCTTTATGAATACCCACAGGGGGATTTTGCCTTTTCTATCAGGGTTTAAACTTACACACAAAGATCTGGCAGTATCTTAGGTCAATTGAACAATGGTTCCAAGTGAGAACCTGAGCCAGTCACATGCCTTTCTATAGTTTTTTTTTTTTTTTTTTTTTTTTTTAATTGGGGATAGGTAGTTGTCACTTGTGTGACGTACCTTCAGAAGTGTTCTGAGATGCCCGGAAATTTATGAAAGAGCTCATGCAAAGTCCAAGTCTTGTGCTTACTTAGTTCTTGACTGCTGATCAAATGGTCCTTTCTCTTGTTTGTTTTTTTCTAATAGTATTTGATAGTTTACCCAGTTCATTTTGCACGTATTTTCTTATACAACCAAAACAAATGTGGCAGATGATTATCCCCATTTTACAGATGAGAATAATTGTAACCATTTATGAATGGTTATTCATTTATGAATGTAACCAAAATGGATGTAACCATTCATCTCAGAAAATTTTCTTGTGCAATCAGTACTAGTGCAGAATATTTGAAAATATATTGCATTTTTATTTATTTGTTTATTATTTATTTATTTTCTTACTTATGTGCATGCCAAAGACATTGTCACATGTGTGTCATCTACAACTTCAAACCTGGCAAAATACTGGAAAACTTAGTGTCTTCACTAATTTTGTAAAATCAATCTGCTTATGCCCCACTTTGTAGGGAGAATAATATTTACAAAACTCATGTTTGAGATGACTCACCTGCCAAGAGGCTTTCTTTAGCAGACACACACACTTACGTATGCATCAGTTGGCTGCATAGTTTCAGAAACATGTGCATGCCAAGAAACTTATATGTCTATAACAATTATCAGCAACTCTTTTTTTTTTATTTAAACATTATACTTTATAAAACATTTACTGTATAATAACACAGAAAGGTCACCATTGACCTGTACTACATGCAAGGCACAAACTAGTACAATGTGTCTTAAAAAGAGAGCAAAGATTCTGAATGTCCAAGAGATTACAGCAAACTTTAGTATCTTTGCACAATTAATGCAATACAATACACAATATTCTTAAAGGAAGTGAGTGTTGTTTTTTTTTTTATTAGATGTTTTCTTTATATCAACAACTCTTAATTGCTTCTGTTACCTTGGAGTCACTCTGGAGGCATGCTAGGTTTTTGTTTGTTTGTTTCTTGTTTTTTTTTCAGATTCCTCTGTGATCAGCTTTCATTAGTAGATTTGTTTTTACTTTTCTAAATAATTTTGAGGATAGACATTGTTTTTGATTAAAGACTGTGTGACAGTGTGGACAATGGGGAATGTCCGTCTAATAAAACTGAGGGGGGGGGGGAGGTGATTAAGCTTATCCGTGGCTATTCGCAAAGTGTCTGCCCTCCAAATTGGTAAATCAGGCAGATGGCCCATTTCCCGCTCCTTGTTCATATAAAAGAGGTGCTATTGCATAAAAACAGTTACAGAGGACAGGTAGAAATGCCTAGCCTTCAAAAGAAAGGCTATCATCCTAAAACTTGCAGGATTTAAGATTCTAGGACACTTTGAAGGTGTTTAGTATGCCTTTGGAAAAGGTAGGGTTGGCTTCTCAGGGAAGACGTGTTTTGTTGGATGGAGTCCCACTTCAGATGTTTATAAGTACTGGTTCTTGGTATATAAAAGTTGTCATTAAAAATGTAGGCGCTTTCTCTTCTGATATTCTCAGTTGAAACAACATCTTGGTGGTTTCAGTCACTGACTGTCTCAGGGACCATGCGTGTTTGTTTATATTCATGATCTCAAATATGAGTGCTGTGGATGTGGAAAAAAAAACATTGATTACAAAGCTCTTCAGTTATGTTATTATTTAAGGGAAGCTGTTTTCCCCAGCGTCTGGAGCAAAATTATAGCAGGTGCAGTTTCAAACCTCAACATTTACCCCAGATTACCTTTGCAATAAAACGTTGACAGCGATATGAAAACAACCACACTAGGCTGACATTTGGAAGCAGGCAGGCGACAACATTGTATCGTGACAATAGCAGTGATTTGGAAACAAAAACACTCTTCATATTATTGATAGAAAATTGTTGGTTTTCCTGCTTTATAAATATTTAGTTCTCTCTCTTTCTCTCTCTCTCAAAAAAAAGGTCCTTATTAAAAGAAAAAAACAGCAAACATAGGGACTTTAACTAGTCATATCTGCAATTAGCATTGGCTTTTTATTGAAGATCAAGGAGCATGGGCAGTCAAGAGAATGTCTCTGTTTGTAAAAACCTGTACCAGTAAGGATGCTTTAGTGGAAGAAGTTAGAATTCCTTCCAATTCCATACATGAAAATAATCAGTGTGAACATTTATCACTGATTATGTGTGCTGAGTTGGGAAAATGGGGGTTATATATAAAATGTGTTCCCACAGGGTCCTCTGGATATGTAATCCTCAGCGGGTGGTGCATTTTAGAGATGCCATGTGAAACTGTTAGAAGGTTGGACCTCAGTGAAGGAAGTGGATTGATAACGGGATGGTTCTCAACCTATCCTAGTTCCACTTCCTGTGCCCTCTCTGCTTCATGGTCCACAGGGATTTAAGCAAGAGGTCTCGTGCTGCTTCTGCCATAGGGAGGCTACACCTTGTCCATAACGATGGAGTGCTGTTGGTGCTATCCCTTGCCAGTCATCACGCTCAAACAATGAGCCAAAACTAAAACAAACAAACAAGCAAAAAATACCTTTTCCTTCCTTGAGTCACTCTATCAAGTTTTTAGTTACAGTGACAAGAAATACGATGAATATAGCCTGCCTCCGTTTCTAGCACCCCCACACTTACTTCAGTTCTACCTTAGATGTAAAAACAAGCCTAGTGAAACCCAACCATACAAAGCTGTTTATTTTCGTTATGCCTTTAACAACTGTTGAAAATAATAACCAAAAAACAGACTGATGAAGAACTCTGTGAAATCAAATATTTGTTTTCATTAAAACAAACAAACAAACAAACAAAAAACCCAACTTTGCTGGCTTAACATAAAGCCCTTGTAAAAGGAGGCTGGAGAGATGGCTCAGTGGGTAAGAGCGCTTCCAGAGGTCCCGAGTTCAATTCCCAGCAACCACATGGTGGCTCAAAACCATCTGTAATGGGATCTGGTGCACTTTTCTGGTGTGTCTAAAGACAGCTACAGTGTACTCATATAAATAAAATAAATAAATCTTTATAAAAAGGCCCTTGTAAAGAATACATAATAATGAATACACCTAGACTATTGCAGGCAGGACAGCCCCCCACCCCCATTACAGTAGATATAGTTCATGTGCCTTGATATTTGCCTGTGATATCCATGTATTAGCTTGTTTGATCCTTGTCAGTCGCTGGAGGATGTCATTAATTTTACAGATATTATATTCACTGGAGGATAAGTGACCTGGCCGAAGTTACACAGCTATTCAGTAGCAGAGCTTGGCTTTGTATATAGGCAGCACAATGGGAGTGTTTACTTTGACTCCTGTCTTGTATCTCTTATACAAATGTAAGATTTTGCTTCCCGAAGTTATGACCCTTAGATGAACAACATGCCCATCACCTGGAGTTACTTATAAAGGTCACACCTGGAGCTCTAATCCAGTCTAACAGAGTCTGTGTGGTAAAAAGATTGCCAGATGGCTCATAACACATGCTTACATAAGGGTCCCAAATCAGTGCTTTATAGATAGAAATGTGTTTACAAATAGTTTAGAAAAAAAAAAAAAGCAAGTGTTCTACTTTAATTAAACTGCCTTGTAATTTCCCCTCAGCTTTTGAGTGTGTTGGCAAGATGGAAAGATATAAACTGAGGTGTTCTCTGTTCTTGAGGACCAACAGTTAGAAGCCCAGGCTATGAAAACACATATACTATTTAATTTTCCACAGGTGGATGGTTCTTAAGTATGGTCTCTGAATCAGTACCCATCAGAATCACCTGGGAATTTCTGAGGCATATGAATTGTGGCACCTGAACCAAGACCCGTTACAGGATGGGAGCCTGTAATCTATATTTTAAAAACCCTTCAGGTGATCTTGATACCCTCTTAAGTTTGGAAACCACTTCTTTATTTAGTTCTTATAAAATAGTGCAATATTTAAATATTGTTAGTTATGCTTCCTCATAGAGCTTTCAGGAAAAGATAGTACCTTTGTTTTTGTAAATGAGACAGTTTAAATTTTATTTTAACAGTTTTAATTTTGTTTTATTTAAGAAATGTGCCATGTGAACCTGAGTTTTATGGAAAACAAGGTTCGGTCCTAAACTCAGGCTCAGGGCAGATTCTGGTAAAGTGGCTAACTCTTTGGAAAGGGTTGGGTCTGCTGCTTGCCTCTCTGTCACCTTCCTTAACTCTTTCTTATCTCTGCTGATAATTTATTTGATTTGGGTGCCACTTTTAATGCTCTTCAAAACAAAACAAAACAAAGCAAAACAAAACACCCCAAAAAACCAAAACCCTTTTTTGTGTGGTTGTCTAATGCTCCCCCCTGGCTGAGTCAGTCCTTGGACAGGCCTATGGCTGCCCCATCTCCACAGCATTCAGTCCCATGATTGCTCTGCAGAGGCTCTGAGGTGTTTTCTAATAAAGAGAAATGCATGCTCTGCATGCAGGACTCTGCCCTGCAGCTTTTCCTTCCCCTTTGCCATTGTGTCTGAGCTAGAGATGAATAGCTTTCTGGAAAATTGGCCACAGATTATGTTTCCCCTCTTAATTCTTCAACCCAGACTCACATGTGGCTTTCCCTCCTGCTTTTCTGCTGCAGTTGACATGCCTCTGTCTTCAGGTGTGAGCATAGGTTGGTCACTTCTCACAAAGTTAAAGACAACAACAGCCTGTCAGGAAGAATGAGGGATTTTACCTTGGGTCATTTCCAGAGAAACTAGAATATCTGTGTGTATTCTTCTTTTTTTTTTTTTTAAACCTCAATGCCAGCGTATTTTACACATGATGTTAAATCTTATGATGATTGTCACTTTGCTAGGTATTTGGGTGACCTGATTGAACAGTGACTGTACCCCATCACTGGTAAGAGTTACAGAGAGATGTCTGCTCTTTCCACTTCTGGCAAGTCACCTTTCTAGCCTGTATGTTTTATCCAGGCATTCTTCTGACAACATGATTACAGTATTGAACTTCCTTGATGAAATAAGAAGCAGTTTTCTCAGGCTAGATATTACTGCAAAAGCTTCATTAGTGTCAATTATATTGCTGTTAATTTAAAAATAGTTCTAAGCTGGGAGTGGTTGATTGCACCTCTAAGCCTAGCACTCAGGAGGCTGACGGAGGAAGACACTATAGGAGGCTGACGGAGGAAGATGCTATAGGGCTGAGGCAGATCTGGGTGTCATGGAACACCAGTGAGTTCCAGCACAGAGTGAGAGTTCCTCGGAAAGTCAAAAAATCTTCTGTTGGCTTCATGTTCTTCTATTAACGTGGAATTTGTGGTGAGAATATGAAGACAACAGATCTGTGCTTCTATGGTTTTCTAGGACCTGACTCTTGGCAGTCGTGGGAGACAGACTCTTTCTAGGGGAGGTAGCAGATCCTTTTCTATTTCTGAGTCTTCTCCTGCCTAGAAGTAAGAGTCAATTAGGACTGCCTCCCCTCCTTTATTAAGCCCTTCCATGATGGACCAGACAGGAAGGGGCCTACAGTTCATATATAGATGAACAATCAAAAGTTTCATAGATTATTGTGTTGACTGCAGCCTTCAAGTGGCAAGGAGCTGGCATGATACACAAATATATAATAAAAATGGAAACACTTTCATGGTATGTCCACAGTGAGTTCTAAAGGTGGGGTCCAGTATATAACTGACGGATGTGCAATCTCAGTACTTTATTTTTTTCTTCAAGAAACACCATTAATTAAGGATATATCAAAATTATATCCTCTAGCATAAATGTACGATTCGCAGAAAGAGTAAGACTTAAAGAAGAACTAAGAATGGGGCCATCTTCCCCTGAGAGGCTAAATTTTAATAACATTTCTGATTCAAAGTCACATAGTTCAACATGTGAGGAAAAGTTATTGGTATGACTTTTCTGAACATGTTTACTTGAATTTCAGCAAGTGTGAAAACATATGTTATCGACATCTTGGTGTACTATTTAGGGATGCAATGCGGCCTCACTAACTGACCAAAGGGACTAACAGATGCAGCGGCCATTTCCTTAATGAGATTCAAGACAAAAATCTGATGTTAGGCACAGATGTGCAGTGACATTTACCAAACTTGTGCTGATGTTTTTGAATTAGGCACACTGTTCAAAATGTGTCAACCTGCAGGAAATCATGTCACCACAAAGGGTTGCCAGCCAGCCCATCTTAGCAGTGTGCCATACTCTGAAGCTTTTGATTTATGCCCTAATAGGATGTCTTTGGAGCCTTGCCATTGTGAAATGGACACTTCTGTGTGTTGAAAGCTCATTGAACATGGATCTCATTAAAGTCAGTGGCTCCCCAGCCTCTGTTGTCCTCTCTTAAAGAATCACAAACTACCTATTTAATTATTTTTATTCTACTTATTTCCTGGGCTTCAGTGTCAATTAAATAATATGGGGCTGTTTGTAATATTAAGGGCTCTCCTGAGACGAAGAATGGAGAGGCACTCATACCTTAGAACACTAGGCAAGAATATATATGAGTTATTGAGTATTTATTGGCACTTTATTGTACATCAGAAGGTAGAAATAAAAGATGAAATCACATTTCTTGCCTTCAAAGTCTGGGCTACCATAAGGCGATGCTTTGATCTTTGTATCTTCATAACATATTCTCAGTTATTCTTTAATTTTCTCTGTTAGCCTCACAGACTATATAGACCTGGATGCCCTTTACCAGAGTGCTTTTTAAAAAAGATTGAGTCAGTGAAGCAAGTCTATGAAATATTCCGAACTGTCCTTTCTGAGGTCCATTAGAATTCAATGTCACTACCCGATGGATTAGCTAAATTGGTCAGCTACATTTTTATATTAAAGGACACTGATGACTAAACTATATTTTCATGTCATTTACCATTTTCAAAGTCATTGTTAAGAATGCTTCCATTTGGCATACTAGTTTATTTCTCTTTTCTGTAAGAGACCAATAGTGAAATCTTCCAACATATACACTCTCATAGGATGAAGGCAAAATGCCCACACTTGCCCAATTTAAGATTATTGTCTCTGATTATAGTATTTTGCCCCCTACCTTTGTTTCTTTTGATTCCATCAGTCAAAAGATGGCTATATCCTTCATTAGTCAGCACACAGCATCATCCCTTTTCTACACATTTGCTTCTTCCTCTTCCTTCTCTACTTTTTTTGTTGTTGCTATAGATGACTCTTTATTCCAGTATCTGGTCTGGGAATGTATTTCAGTTGGCAGAGTGCTAGACCAGCATGCACAAGGTCCTGAGTTTACTTCCCCAGAACCATGTAAATCAGTGGTGCCCACCAGCCTTCTCAGCGCTCAGGAGGTAAAGGCAAGGAGAGAAGCCAGAACTTGCTGTCGTCTTTGATTATATAGAGAGTTCAAGGCCAGTGTAGCATCTTAAGTGCCAGCTCAGGGTTTTTACCAGGAGTTGAAACCTTCCCTTTTTTGCTCATTCATATCATAGCCTCACTCAGAGCCTTTGTAGCAGGGGCTGATGCTGCCTCAGATGCCAACTTACCCTCCTCTGCTTTCTTGGCAGTCTTTCCTCATGATCTCCCTGCCTGTCTAAGGCAGTGGTTCTCAACCTTCCTAAAGCTGCCACCCTTCAATGCTGTTCCTCATGTTAGGGTGACCCCCTCCCCCCAACCATAAAATTATTTCTGTTGCTATCTCATAACTATAATTCTGCTACTGTTATGAATTGTAATGTGAATATCTGCTATATAACCCCTGTGAAAAAGTTGTTTTACCCAAAGGGGTCACGGCCCAAAGGTTGAGAACCGCTGGTTCTAATGGATTTCTAACCCACTTTGGCCACTATAGCAACAGAGATGTCCCAGTGGCGACCTCTGGGGCTGACCATGGATTCTCAGATTCCTTCTCTATAATTTCTTTCAGTTTTCCTTTCTGGCTCTTTCTTCAGTAGAGGACAGTCTTCTTGTTGAAGGAACTTCTTGGAAAGAAGTCCTGACTCTGTTTGCACTGAGAAATGATAAAACCTTCACATCGGTCTCTACATAATGTTAGCATGTCCAGGACAGATCTTGTACAACTAAACCCTTGCTGGTGGCATCTAGAAAGATGGTGAAGAGCTAGACATCTCGGCTTCTAATGTAGAGTCTGTCTCTAAATGGGATTTTTTTGCATAGTGCTTCTCTAAGAGGGATGTTGCCAAGACTAGTTATCATTATATACCCAGCAGGCCTACAGTTCATCCTGTACTTCCTTGCTCCTTTGGTTCATATAAACTCTTTATATGGTCAAGTTACTCTAAGTTGATCTAAATCAGTTCCCCATGTGATTCATCTTCTTCAACATCAGTAAAATTGCCAATGCATCTTTGAAATTTCTTTGTATCTCTGAAATTTCTTAGTCCAAGGTCCAGCCATTGCTGTATTCTGCCTCTGTCTTTATACTGAGCCCCCCCTCCATATTTTTATGTGGAAAATTTTTGGGACTTCCACATCAAGTACCCCAGTCACACTCACTTCCTAGTCCTTCCATGTCCTCCCCCATGTTCTTGCGAGCCCCTCTAGCAAAATAACACACACACACACACACACACACACACACATCCCATTAATGTCATCTATCTACTCACTGGAGTGTTATCAAACTCCCAGTGGCCTGCCCCTGTAATAGAACTTAGTTCTTTCCCTCCCACACCCCTGTCTGAATCCATCATTTGTGAAGAGCTGACTTCAGCATCCTTATCACATTCATTAAGACTTCTCTTCAATCCACAAACCACAAGAAACTCAAGAAGAAGGAAGACCAAAGTATGGATGCTTCGTTCCTTCTTAGAAGGGGGAACAAAATACCCATGGAAGGAGTTGTAGAGACTAACTATGGAGCAGAGACTAAAGGAAGATCAATTTAGAGACTTCTACCTGGGAATCCTTCCCATATTCAATCATCAAATCTAGACACTATTGTGGATGCCAGCAAGTGCTGGATGACAAGAGCCTGATCTAGCTGTCTCCTGAGAGGCTCTGACAGTACCTGACTAATACAGAAATAGAAGCTTACAGCCATCTATTGGACCAAGAACAGGGTCCCCCATGAAGGAGCTAGAGAAAGGACCCAAGGAACTGAAGGGTTTGCAGCCCCTTAGCACGAACAACAATATGAACTAACTAGTGCTCCCAGAGCTCCCGGGGACTAAACCACCAACCAAAGAGTACACATGGTGGGACTCATGACTCCAGCAGCATGTGTATAGCAGAGGATGGCCTAATCGGTTATCAATGGGAGGAGAGGCCCTTGGTCCTGTGAAGACTCTATGCCCCAGTGTAGGGGAATGCCAGGGCCAGGAAGTGGGAGAGGGTGGGGTGGTGAGCAGGGGGAGGGGGGAGGGAGCAGGATTTGCTTTTTGTTTTTGGTTTTGTTTTCAGAGGGGTAACCAAGAGAAGAGATATCATTTGAAATGTAAACAAAGAAAATATCTAATAAAAAATACAAAAACAAAGACAAAAACAAACAAAAAGACTTCTCTTCAGTTCTGCATCCCAGTGTAGGGGAATGCCAGGGCCAATAAGTGAGAGAAAGTGGGGTGGCAGGCATGGGGAGGGGGAGGCAAGAGGGGTTTGTTCTTGTTTTTGTTTGTTTTTTGGAGGGGAAACTGGGAAAGGAGAAATCATATGACATGTAAATAAAGAAAATATCTAATTTAAAAAAAAGAACACACACACACACACACACACACACACACACACACACAGACTTCTCTTCAATGGCTTCCTGGTTTGGCTGTTGTTTGAGGGGAGAGGGAGGATGGACGTAAGGATGTCACAGATGCCTTCCGAGTTCCTCTTTCTCAACTATGCAGCTGCAGTCCTTGATACCACTGCAAAAGTAGCTTCCCTGTTCTGTACAGTCACCACGAGCTCAGATCATGCGCTCCTGATGGTTTCTGGTGACAGCACAGACCCTGAATATGGCCACCAGCAGCAGTAGGAACAGGGACCCAGACAAGGCCTTCAAAGACAGCTAGGACCATGGACATCTGAGTCTTTTGTTTTGTTTCTCTCATACATTATATTCAGAATACAGAGTCTTGTCTTAGTCCCTCCATTCTTCCCAGTCCCTGCCACCACTGCCCCCTCCCCTCCAGATCCACTAATTCCCCCATTTCTCTTCAGAAAAGAGCAGTCATCCCAGCATCTGACCAAACAAAGAACAGCAAGCTACAATAAGTCTAGGTAAAGCCTCATACCAAGGCTAAACGATGCAACCCGGTAGGAAGAAAGGGGTTCCCAAAGCAAGCAAAAGTTGGAGACAGTCCCCAGTCCCACTGTGAGGAGTCCCACAAGAACAGTAAGCCACACAACCATAATATGTATGCAGAGGACCTAGCACAGGTTCATGCAGGTTCCCTGATCAGTTCAGTCTCTGTGAACGTCTATAAGCCTGATTAGTTGATTCTGTGGGCTGTGCTCTCCTGGTGTCCTCCACCTCTCTGGCTCCTATAATCCTTCCTCTCCCTTATTAACTTGAGTCTTAATTGCCAACCCTATCAACTCTTATAACTGGTCTCAGTTCCATCTTTGATAAATCAAGGGAGGGGGGAAGACTCTTAATTCATGAGACATTATCTTATGATTGTTTCAAATTTAACTTGACATGGAGCAATTAAGACTGTAATCCTGGAATGGAAGGATGAAAGAGCTGAGTATGCAAATGGAGAGGAAAGGTTAAGAAAATGAGCTTGAAGCATTACCAGACAACAGAGAACAACGTCTGTAATCTCATTTAGTGTTTTGTTTGTTGTTTTAGCTTTTGAGTCAGGGCCTCTCTAACCCTCGCTAGCTATATCTTGAAATGCAGAGAAACTGCAGCAATGAATATGTAGAGCATTCCAGTTCAAGGTGACATAAGGAGCTACTGAGTGAGTTTTGAGAAGTACGATGCTTCATTTCCTTAAAAATAAAGTGGCTTTTTACCATCTCTAACTGCCTCATAAGCATCTCACAATGTGATTATATGATTTTAATATTCTAATATTAATGTAATACTTGTATTTCACATTTTCACAATAGAATTTGTATTCACATAGCTATTCACATAGCTATTATTAAATCCTCTTTTTTCTTTTTTTAAGATTTATTTTATTTACATGTGTACACTGTAGCTGTCTTCAGACACAGCCAAAGAGGACGTCAGATCCCATTACAGATGGTTGTGAGCCACCATGTGGTTGCTGGGAATTGAACTCAGGACTTTTGGAAGAGCACTCAGTGCTCTTTCTTACTCACTGAGCCATTGAGCCATCTCTCTAGCCCTAAATCATCATCATCTTCTTCTTCTTCTTCTTTTTTTTTTTACTGCTGTTCCCTAACTTGTAGCCAGAAATTTATGTATTTTCTAGAAATTACTTCCACTTTCCTTCTTGCTTGTTTGCCTAATGCACCTGGCCTTTGCCACATGCCAGGGTTGTCACAGTTGTTCCAAGACTTATTTATTCACTATTTTTTCTTCCTTTTTCATGATACAAATGATAACTCGTATTTGTACAGTAAATAAGTTTCAACTGTCAACACAAAGCCAAAACCAACCACCAGCCCTGGGACTGAGAAACAGCTGGGTGACTTCCTCAAGGTGTTCATCAGGAAGGGCATGATGGTACTTGTACAGTGCACATGGCAGTGGCCAGGGACTGATCAGTGCAGCAAGTAACAGGGAAATGCATTGACTGGCCTGTGGGAGGAGGGAGTCCAGTGGCTACTGGGGTGGGACCTCCATCAGAAGGCCTTTGGCAGCCCACACTATCATTTTTTCTTATTTTCACATTCCATGTTGCTGCTGGGTAATCTAAAGCCTCAAATGACAGAATAACAGCATATATATATATATATATATATATATATATATATATATATATATGGAAATGTATAGCGCCAGTATTCCTGGCAATTTAATTTTGGTTTACCAGATAGAAGTGCATTGCCGTGAATAAGACCTGTGAGAAGAAAGGGGAGGATGCCCAGGGAATTCCTTGTATCCTATTTCTCATTCCCAGAACTTGTTAGTCTTCAGAATCTTGATGTTTCTGGACTTTAACCAAAAAGAAGTGAGTCCGAGATAGAATTCTATATTAAGCTGAAATGACTAACAGTCTTCAGCTTCTTCCATGGACGTCCACTCCGGTCCCCCTCCATAGCTGCCCTAGCTACAGTCAGGACACTGCTTCGCTGTGACTTTTAAAGATGACTTCTTTGACCCAGATGTCAGTTACTCTGCATGAAGTGTGAATCAGTGGAGTGAAGTGCAGGGCTTTTATGAACACATGCAAAAGGCCCCACTCAACACAGAGGGCAGTTCCTGGAGACTCTGCTCAGCAGGAAGGGCATTCCAGATACCCAGGGAATGTTGTTAAGAGGCCCCACACACCACTGAAGCCTCTGATTACACTGAAACCATGTATAAAAATGGGCAGGCTACTGTGCTTATGTGAGTTAAAGAAATCCTACCTCAACGAGTTCATCAAAATTATATTCCCTTTTGGTTCTTTTGTGTTTTTTAAGCACTTAATGAGGGTCGGTAGGTCAGTAAATAGGGAACAGATAAGGAGACTGAAGGAAGGCGAATTATACTGGAGTTTAAGAAGCGCATATTCGTGAAAAGAACGAGGCTTTTGTGTTAGAGTAAAATTGAGTCTTATTATTTATGTGATTTGAGCAGTAAGTTAGCCTCTGTGAGACTCAGTTTTCATATTAATACAAAGTAGATAAGGACATTCATTGCACTGTAGCAAATATTAAACAGCCATCTACATCATGGAATGTAACTACTAGATGTTCTCATAAAGATTTCTCACACAGTGATTATTGTGATGTCATAAAATCTTTTAAAATATATCATTATTCATTTGATCTTTCCAATATCCTTAACTTTAAAATGTCAAGTCCAATTAAAAAATAATTTTGTTAATTGTTTTCCAACAATTTTCAAAAGTTACTGCTTGGCCTTTCTTGGGTGATCTGGGCAGTTATTGTTGTGGAGAAAGGTAGGAAGTGAGGCAGAGGTGGAAACAACTGTATTGCTTCTCCTTGCTTTATTACTGGTCAATACAATATACTTCATCCTTTCAAATAGAGCATATCATAGCACCATTCATGGTAAATTTTCTTCTATTATATTTGTAATAATGATGATTCTCATCAACAGTATCCAGTTTTTAAATCTCCCCTCTCCATATGATAAACAAATTATCACCAACGTATTAAACCATTTAGTCATTAAGAATATAACTTCCTTAGGAAGAAAGTTTAAGGCATAATCTTCAAATTAGCAGGCAAGCAATTCGGACAGTGGAGATTGGTGTGCACAGCTGTGTAGTTTCCTGCAAATGGTCCTGCCTAATTATGAAGCATTTGTCTTAGCACATTTGGCAGTTGAAATTTTGCTTGAGGAAAACATATGTCTTATAATGTTGAAAAGCAGTTGTAAATTCCACAGAGTCCCTCAAGGTTTTTTCCAAGCCCCTGATTCTGTCACACTAAGTATTTGCGTATTCATAGATGATTTAAGCATGAAGAAGTGAAGGGCAACAGCAGGAAGCTTCTAGAATTCCTCTGCATCTTACGGTAGGAGTTGTTGTTCTTCAAGGTTGAAGGCGAAGGAGGAGCATACCTAAGGATTCTCTCCTTGTCATTCCTACAGTCAACAAAGTCTATGTGGGTCCCATCTCCTGAGATGATTCTCTGAAAAATGGGCTGGCTTGATGTTCTCCTTCGCTTTTGGTTGTCTGTGATAAGAAACAGGACTTAACATAATCTTGAGAGAAACTTTCATTTCATACATAGAATTTTCATTTTACGGCTTATAGTCCACCATGAAAAAAAGTCAGGGCAGGAACTCAAGGCAGAAACCTGAAGGCAGCAACTGAAGCAGAGGCCATGGAGGAACACTGTTGACTTGTTTGCTCTCCATGGCAGCTTGCTTTTTGGCTTCTTTCTCTCATCCTGGCCCACCTGCCCAGGAATGGCACTGCCCCAGTGTGCTGCGCCCTCCCCCATCAATCAGTAATCAGAATGTGCTCCCTAAACCTTCCCACTTGACATCCTGATGAAGTACATTCACATGACCAGCTTCATCTAGCTGCAGCAGTCCTCATCATCTTAGACTTAAACTCGGAACAAATAAAAATGAGACTTGCTATTTCCCTCACTCCCAATCCCTAGTAACAGCTTTTTAAATTTGTATGTCTTTGAATTTGGTTCTATGCATCTCCCATCTGCTGGAATCAGACATTTGTTTGTCCATTGGTGTGTAGTCTGTTTCACTGTGCATATTCTTAAAGTTAACCTGAATTATACTGTGCATCTGAATTTTTAAGATTGAGAAACTGTTGATCCTGTGTTTATTCCTACCTTATTAGTTCATTCTCAGAAGAACATTCGGATCATTTCAACCCTTCCACTATTGTGACTAATGCTACAATGGGTGTTGCCATGGAAACACATGCTTATGTTCCTATTGGCCTTGATTTGGGGATGTACCTTTTGACTTGTTGCCAATACACAGGGTTCTGACTTCTTTACTTCTTCAGTGATAGGGTGTTTTCTTTCTTTCTATCTTCCTTCCTTTCTTTCTTCCTTCCTTTCTTTCTTTCTTTCTTTCTTTCTTTCTTTCTTTTTGTTTTACACTCTTCTCTTTATTACTCCCTTCCT
Organism: Montemys delectorum; assembly: GCA_019843815.1. Taxonomy (NCBI): domain Eukaryota; kingdom Metazoa; phylum Chordata; class Mammalia; order Rodentia; family Muridae; genus Montemys; species Montemys delectorum. The sequence goes on along the minus strand of JADRCD010126741.1, from coordinate 10,364 downwards.
GTTTGTCTTCCTCTTATTTGCCCGTTTCTATTTATTTATTTATTTATTTATTTATTTATTTATTTATTTATTTGATGTCTTTTTTATTTACACTATCTCCTTTCCCAGGTTCCCCTCCAAAATAAAATAAAATAAAATAACTAAAGCTAAAACAAACCCCTGTTCCCTCCCCCCTTCCCATGCTCACCATCCTATCCCCTCCTGCTTACTGGCCCTGGCATTCCCCTACACTGGGTCATAGAACCTTCACAGGGCCAAGGGCCTCTCCTCCCATTGATTACCGATTAGGCCATCCTCTGCTATACACATGCTGCTGGAGCCATGAGTTCCACCATGTGTACTCTTTGGTTGGTGGTTTAGTCCCCGGGAGCTCTGGGAGTACTAGTTAGTTCATATTGTTGTTTGTCCTAAGTGGCTGCAAACCCTTCAGCTCCTTGGGTCCTTTCTCTAGCTTCTTCATTGGGGACCCTGTACTCAATCCAATGGATGACTGTGAGCCTCTACTTCTGTATTAGTTGGGTACTGTCAGAGCCTCTCAGGAGAGAGCTATATCAGGTTCTTGTCAGTCAACACTTGCTGGCATCCACAATAGTGTCTAGATTTGATGATTGAATATGGGAAGGATTCTCAGGTGGAGCAGTCTCTGAATTGTCCTTCCTTCAGTCTCTGCTCCATAGTTAGTCTCTACAACTTCTTCCATGGGTATTTTGTTCCCCCTTTTAAGAAGGAACAACTTTGGTCTTCCTTCTTCTTGAGTTTCTTATGGTTTGTGGTTTGTACTTTGTGTATTCCAATCTTCTGGGCTAATATCCACTTATCAGAGAATGCATACCATGTGTGTTCTTTTGTGATTGAGTTACCTCACTCAGGATGATATTCTCCAGGTTCATCCATTTCCCCAAGAATTTCATAAATTCATTATTTTTAATAGCTGAGTAGTACTCCATTGTGTAGAAGTACCACATTTTCTGTATCCATTCCTCTGTTGAGGGACATCTGGGTTGTTTCTAGTTTCTGGCTATTATAAATAAGGCTGCTATGAACATGGTGGAACATGTGTCCTTATTACATGGTGGAGCGTCTTTTGGGTATATGCCCAGGAGTGGTATAGCTGGGTCCTCTGGTAGGACTATGTCCAATTTCCGGAGGAACCGCCAAACTGATTTCCAGAGTGGTCGTACCAGCTTGCAGTCCCATCAGCAATCTTTCTCCACAACCTTGCCAGCATCTGTTGTAACCTGAGTTTTTTATCTTAGCCATTCTGACTGGTGTGAGTCGGAATCTCAGGATTGTTTTGATGTGCATTTCCCTGATGACTAAGGATGTTGAACATTTCTTTAGGTGCTTCTCAGCCATTTGGTATTCATCAGTTGAGAATTCTTTGTTTAGCTCTGTACCCCATTTTTTAATAAGATTATTTGTTTCTCTGGAGTCTAACTTCTTCTGTCTTTTATTATTGACAGCTACCACAGTGCTTATTAACTGCTCTCTCTTGGTAGGTTTAATTCTCATTTCTAATACTGCTGTTGAGTATTTTTTTTTCTTCCTTCATGGCTATCTGTATTCTCGACTTACAGAATGGGCAACCTTGTCCTCAAACATAGCATTTACTTGACAGATAATTAATAATCTTTCTGAAACTTCATTGCTATCTCTTTAGGATATCTGAAATCATTTTTCTATTGAAACATTTGTCTTAGGGCTCACAGCAACTGGGTGCATTTTAATTCTTGGGTACAAATATCAGTTGGACCCAAAACTTAGCAAAAATAGTGTTAGGATAATTTGATGCTTTATTATAGCAAGAATAATTTTGAAGACCTTCAGAGAAATCTATCAGAAAGCTCTGAGGATATATTTTACATTTATAATGTAGAAGTAAAAGAATTTAAAGCCCATTTTGGTTATTACAAGTCACTTATCTATGACTTTAAATTGAACATGATTTTTGCCCTGAAATATAAAGCAGTTGTTTGCAACTCTATCCTCACTTGCACTTTTTTATTGATTATTTTATTTACATTTCAAATGTTGTCTCCCTTCCCAGTCTCTCCTCCCCAACCCTCCCATCCCAGCCCCTCCCTTTGCCTCTATGAGGGTGTTCCCCCACTCACCCACTCCTGCCTCACCACTCTAGCATCCCCCTACACTGGTGCATTGAGCCTCCATACAGGACCAAGGGCCTCCCCTCTCATTGATGCCAGATAAGACAATCTTCTGCTACATATGTATTTGGAGCCATGGGACCCTCAGTGTATACTCTTTGGTTGGTGGGTTAGTTCCTAGGAGCTCTTGGGGGGGGGTCTGGTTAGTTGGTATTGGTGTTCTTCCTATGGGATTGCAGTCCCCTTTAGCTCCTTCCTTCCTTCCTTCCTTCCTTCCTTCCTTCCTTCCTTCCTTCCTTCCTTCCTTCCTTCC
>JADRCD010126739.1:27410-61264 GCA_019843815.1 Montemys delectorum | reverse complement strand
ACACACACACACACACACACACACACACACACACACTATCCATTCCTTTGAAGGACTCTGACTTAAGTATGTATCAACTGAACACATGGGTGATTTAACTTCTTCAATTTGAATGTCTAATTCCTTTCTCTCACTTTGCTGCTCCAGCTCCCATTCCAGAAACTGTGTAAACAGAAGTGCATAACTGAATATCCTTGTTTGCCTTTGAAGAAAAGACTTTACATTTTCTGTAGTCAGTATATTAGCTGTAGATATAAGTAAGGCAATTTTGAAAGTCTCTTTACTATTAAATATATAGGAATAATATTAGAAAACTTAATGTAGAGAAATGAGACTAAAGAAATGAATAAGATAAGTCATTAGGTTAGCTTATGATTTTAGTCACTGTAAATTCTATAGTGCTGATTTAGTGGCATTTGAAGTTAATATATTACATATTGTAAATTATAAAATCTTGACACAGCAATAAGATAAGAATACTTACATTGGACAGCTTAAGAACTATTTTAAGAGAAACATAGATAACTTCTAGCATCATGTTTGCTCTATGATAGGTAATTAGTAGATGAATAATTTGTAGTTTTTAGTATAAGAACAGCCCATAAGGGAAAGGCAATTTCAAACCCTTAAGTTTGTAAAACTGTAGAAAATACTGTGCTATTGAATGAAAGAATAATCTCACAAAAGAAGGAAGGTTGAATCTACACAGCTAATAAATTTGTTATTAAACATATTATCAACCTAAAGTTTACATAAATAACATTGAAATGAAAGGAAAGATAAGCCAAGTCTTTTCTTTTAATTCTTTGTGCTGCTCACAATATAAGTGTCCATTATAACAAATATATTCAAATGCACAGATTGTTTCGTTGTTTCTCTGTGATCCTTCAAGATTCTTTTGCAGAAAACTAAACTTGACATTGAATTCACATTGGGTAGTGCACATTTAAAAGTGCCACATATTGTAATAGAGTAAGATACTCGATGAAAAGGAAAATAAAAATAAAATAACCATTTAAGTATGATAGTATGAGCTATTTTAATGACTTTTATGGGAGGTTTAAGAAAGAACTTTAAACATTTTTGCAGTGTTGCAAAGACTATGCAAAGCATTAACAACGCTGAACTAAGAGAAAGGTGTTACAAGGGAGAAGTCAAGAACATGGAAGAAGATATCCAGTAGTGTGGGCTGTCCATTATTAATTCACCTTCTAATTTGTTCTGAATTATTTGCATATTGAATTATTTAAAGACAAACCTCTCACTGATCAATAGAAGTTCATTATAAATTTGTATATAATAAAAATGTATAAAATTGATTATACCAGAAGGCTGTTATTAATCCTGCTAGCAATATCTACTTAAAAGTGTTTCAATTATAATGAATATGAATTAGGAAGGAGTCTATTTTTCTTAATATAAAAGACTTAAATGTGTTTGCTAATTAATATACTTTGAATAAGCTTCACAGTTTCTGTGCCAATTTCATTATTACCCTAATCACTTCAGGTTCAACTCTAATTATAATGTAGATCATGACTATTGGCAGATGAAGATTATGGATGGTGAGAAAAACTAATTTTGTCTCCAGCAAATGTAGAGAGGTGTGCAGCAAATCCAATCAAATAGCAAACTGATTGCCTATATAGTGTGCTAATTTTAATGACTTTAGTGTTAATATGTGAGCAACTTTCCTCCTAGCTGAGGCAACATACCTGTTAAAACCGTTTTAAGGATGGAAGAGAGAAAGTTATCTTAAGGATGGCTCCTAAGTTGAGGTTGTAGTCTTTTATCACAGAGGACACAAGATGGCAAATCCATGAAGTAGGTCTTTGTTTCTACCATCACATTGGTTCCACAGTCAGGTAGCAAATATTTATATGGCTAAGCCTATTAGAGACATTTCTCACTCAAACATCCACAGTGAGTAACCTCCATCTGTTTTTCACACTGACTCTGTTACTCTGTATTCTCAACAATGGCAAGCAAAGAATCCTTCCCCTCCCCAAACTCTCAGGCATTTGTTACCACTTGCCTTTTTGATATTACTCATTATAATTAGAGTAAAATGTTATCTCATTGTGGTTTTGATTTGAACTTCTCTAATGATTTCAGAATTTATTTTCCTAGCCATCTGTCATTTTTATGTCTTCTTTTGAGAAATGTCTGTTTAGTGCTATTGGCATTTTAAACTCAAGTTGCTTTCCAGTTATTAAACTTTAGAGTTCTTTATACACTATGAATACTATCTATCTTTCAAAGACATAACTTGAAAATATTTTCTTCTACATTTAAGGTTACCTCTTCATTCTGCTTTTTTCTTTCCTATTCAGATCTTTAGTTTATATAACATTATTTGATTACTTATGCATTCATGGCTTTGGTCTTTGGGGTTTTTACCAAAGAGTCTTTACCTTTTCCAATGCCCTGTCACATTTTCTCAAAAATTTTTCTACTATTTTTATATGTTTACTTCATTTAGAATTAATGTTTGCAGTTCTTAAGAGACAAGACTCTGAATTCATTCATCCATACTTGGATAATCAATTTAACCACAATCCTTTTTTTTAAAAAGTATACTTTTCCTAAGATGGAAACACCTTCTTAACACCTTTGTTTAAAAAGTGCTTAGTTTTATATACCTTGGCTTAGTTTTAGATCCTATTCTGCCCCACTATGTCACATTTGTGTCTACGTGTTTATTTGTATGTAGGGTATTTAATATGTACATACGTGTGTGTGTGTGTGTGTGTGTGTGTGTGTGTGTGTGTGTGTGTGTGCTTATATGGAAGTCAGAAGCTAAGGTCAGATGCTGCCTCTACTGATTTTCATGCCATTTCTGTGTGACAGAATATTTCAGTAAACCTGCCTTGACAAAAATTTCTACCTAGATTATTTCAGGGATTCTTCTATTAGCATTTTCCCAACCCCACTGGTATAAGCATGTACCTCTATGTCTTCTTTTTTGTATAGATGCTGCAGGCCTGAACAAAACTTCTCAAGGTTATTGAGTAACTGATTGAACAATTTCCCAGCTTTTACATGAATGATTTTAACGGCAATGCCGTGTTGCTTGGTTATGATATTTTTGTGGTGAATTTTCTTTTTAATAAATGTCCCTGTTTGTTCTTTTTCTTTAAGATTATTTTGTTATTTAATGTGTGTATTTTGACGAAACAATATTCTTAAAATATCTTTCTTTAGACTCTGAGATATGATTATTGAGAATGAACTGATTCTAAATTACACAATCAAGTGTTATTCAAGCAGAAATCATTTAGAAATACAGATCTGGGAGGTGTATCCATTTAAAGATAAACCAGCTTCCTTACACCAAAGTAGTGTACACACGAGGTCTTTTTGCTGATCGTGGTCTACCAGTAGTCTGGACACTCATTGAATCAATGGGAGAACAGTTTGGATGTATTTCATGACCCTTGGTGTTTGGTGCCTCTATATTAAAACAATTCACACATTCACTTTTGGGTTATGCTTTGTAATTATGTAACTGATTATTTAAAATGCTAACTTTCATCATCTTGCATTATATATTTGAAAATCAGCCCTATTAAATGTTACTTTTGTTAGCATATCAGTCTTATTTGTTTAAGTTGTTCAATTCACTGATCAATTTGGTCAGCTATAAGTAGAACATTCATCTATCTGGAGAAATGCATAATGTTAATGGTGGATACTTCAATTATTTAAACAAAAGGAAGGGTACACTTAGATCCAATCCTTTCTATTTATATGACATATATCTTCTCAGATTTTTCTGAACATCTAAATATGTGACAGAAATTTTATTCATGGCCATGAAATACCTAGGAGAAAATATTGAGAGCTGACACAAGTTTTGAGAATCACAGTTGCTTGTTCATATGTAATATTAAATTATTCACTATTTAAAATCTAGCTACTATATGTGAACCTCATGTAGTGATAGTTTTAAACATATATTTAGAAAATTGACCAATTATTAAATATTAGGCAAGGGTAATTACCCTTGCATTCATTTTTAATATTATGGGTCAACTGTCTGGTTAGTTCAAGCAATGATATGACATGTAGAAGTCACCAAATTGAAATACAATCTTGAAGATTCATTCTTCTTTCATCTCATTTCCTTCCTCTAAGAAATGCCATGGGGTTTCATACAATTTCTATCTACTTCTGAAGATAGGTAGACCTCTCATTGCACCCTTCTCCAAACACACATACCATGCAGAGCTGTCATTGAGACAGCTCCTCCACTGTCCCTATAAACTGCTTCCTGCATCTTTCCTACATTCATCTCTTACTACCTCGAGTTCTGTTTTACATCCAGTAATATTTACCACATCATAGTTTCTAGTCTGGTGTTTTTATGATCTTGTTTTGTCAAAACCATTTTTTCCACTTACCTGCATTGCCATTGTTTTTGCTAAACTGTTGGCTTGCTCTACACCATGCCTGACTCAGTTCTGGCACTATTTCTTTGTTTTGAAACCCACCAGAATCCCTCATAGACACTTGAGACAACTCCACAGCCTCACCTCTTGCACACAGAACACACACTTTTGCTGAAATCCACACACTAACTATATTTAGTTTATAGATGAGTCCCTCTCTAGAGGATATCCTACAGTATATATTCATAAACTTGATAAAATTAACGTTTCAATATTTGCTTTCTTTATAAAAGACCAATTTGTAAAGGCAGCCAAAAATAATTACCACTAAAGCAGTGTTGAGGATAATCTGTAAGCAATCCTAAAATGTAGGTTACTCTAAAAAAAAAAAAAGTGACTTCTGTCCTTTTAGTTTAAAACTTTGTTTCCCTATTTTCACAAATGAATTTGTTTTACAAATAATAAGAGCTTCCTGTGGAGGTTCGATGACTCAGCATAGGGGAATGATAGGGCGCTGAGGCAGGAGTGGGTGGATGAGTGGGTGAGCATTCTTATAGTTCTGTAACCCGAGGTAAGGTAGCAGTCTAGACGTGGACATTGAATTGATCAATGTGCTATTCTGCTCCCCAATAATCCTGGATTGGTAAAAAAACAAAAACAAAAACAAAAACAAAAACCTAGAACCTGTAATGGGCAGGGGAGTGAGGAAGATGGAACTTTGAATCAAATGAGAGGAATCTCATGTTGTGACCTCGTGGAGCGAGAAGGGCAAAGGACAGGGCAAAGGAGGTCACCATGAGGAAGAATGAACCATGAGCATGTGGCCAGGAAGAGTTTGTTCTAAGGATCACAAGGAACAGAACAAGGGTCAATTGGCAAATAATGGGGCATTTATCTGGTTATTAACAGACTAGTCAGATTAGATAGAATAGCTTAGAACCTGCCCAGTATAGTGGCAACAACTTGTTATTGAAATCTGATTTTTCAGTGTCATTTGCTGAAAAGCTAAACATGACAGAGTAGGGTCAAGTCTCCATAAAACTACTAGTATACATAGAAGAGAGACCTAAGAGAGGTGAAGTAGTGATGATAAAGAATGAAACCAAATAACATATGACAAAATAAAGACTCAAGGTAGTGTAGCAGAAGAGTTGGGCAATACTCCCCTATATCTTTCATAGAGAACATGGCTATGATAAAATTCTGACATTAAATGTCTAGCCACCATAATTAGTGAGAACAGTTCAAGTCTCTGTCAGCCTCTTGCTTTCTCCTATATCATTACGGGAGCACTAGTATATCAATGCATGCCATATCTCCAATGTATGATAGAAGAAATTAGGGAGCACACAACCAGGTATCTATCATAATACCCCGTACAACACGTAGCAGAAGAATGCTACCAATACATGGATAAGGACACAGGGATGTGGGAAATGTTGACCTCTATACTCACAGAGAAATGTAGGAAATGTACAAGTAAAAATGTGTTTGGTTTTGTTAAGAAGCATGACACAGACTCTTCATTATTTAAGAATGATAATTATTATTCATTACTTAAAACCTTAATGTTGCAGGATTTTCCCTCTCCAATCACGTTAGGGCATCAGGAGGCCTGTAATTGGACAGGGCAAAAGGGAGAGGCAGCTAAGAATTGAAAAGAGAGGGAGCGTGGGGCGGGGGGAGAGAAGGTAAATGGCAGTGGACATGAACCAGCACCAGCGCGTCCTTAGCCAGCCACAGGTGGTTATGATATCATAAAGTTAGAATATTGAGATAAAGCTTTTATCATTATCAATTTGCTCTAAAATTATTGTATTGGAATCTTGAAAATTGAGAACTTATTGATATATAAATCTGATTGTTTAAGTATAAGCATTGAGTCTTGTTTTTACCAGGTTACTGGGTGTTGTGTTATCAAACCGCAAGGATGGTGTGTTTTACCATTTTTTCTGTCCAATCACATTAGGGCAGTGACAGACCTGTGATTGGACAGGAATAGAGAGGAGGAGCTAGAAGTTAAGGAGGGAAGAGGGCAGAGAGCAGGAAGATAGGGGAGAATCTTCATCATGAAGGCCGGGGAAGAGGACGATTAAGACCCCGCGTGGTTATAACAGCCACAGGTAGCTAAGGTTTTTACAAGGTTAGAATAATTGGGTTAAAACATTGTCTTTATCGTTTGGCTCTGAAATTTTTGTATTGGCATCTTGTAAGTTGTGATCTTATTGATATATAAACCTGATAATTGAGCCTTAAGAGTCATGCTTTTACTGGGTACTAGGTGCTGGATACTGATTGTGGGGATATAGAGTATTGTATGTAAACCAGATGATCTTTCTAGCTGGGAGAAAATAGGAAGAGCTCGCCAGGACATAGTGATGTGACCAGCTGGTGACAGTTGGCCAAGAGAGTTTGCAGGGTGGATTTCCTTTTAATATTGCCTTCAACAATGGTGGATCCATTTGGTTACTACAATGTGGAGCAGAGCTGGTGGGGGCTAGCTGGAGAGAATTGCCAGCTTAAACACCGTCCGCTGTGGAGTTGGAAGGTTCACTTTTTTAGTATTTCCCGCAACATCTTATACAATAAAGGAATACATTTTCTTTCTTTTTTTTAACTTTTCTGATTTCAATTTATCGGAATTTGTTAACATTTAAAAACATATTTTAAGTAAATAGAATTAAATCACATCCTTGTTTCCCTTTTGTACCCCCACTCCTCCCAGAGACCCCCTTCAATACTTACAATATCTTTTTTGTCATATTCCTTAAAATTTATAAAATATTATAACAATAAAAATAAGTATTATAAAAGTTGTTTGATATAAAACAACAATCAATTTAACAGTCTTATGTAGATGCTTGTCTACAGCAATAGTGAAAATACGTTTTTCTCAATATAAATTTTAAATAACTCCAAACACATTAACTGTATACTTCAAAATAATACATCACTACTGGTATTTTCCTAAATAAACATAAATATATAAAGTCTTTTTGTTTGTTTTGTATTTAGTAGAGTTTAAAATCTTGGCTCTTACTGTGGTACAAGCCCAAAATAAGAACAATTTTTAGACATTGGATTTCATTGTAATAAGGCTGTACTTCAATGACCCTCACATCACCAAAAATCAAGCCTACAATTCATTTCTTGGTGCAACAGAACTATCAACTCTCAGCTTAGCTACGATGGAAGTAACATCCTTTGGTGATGTAAAGGGATACATTTTTGGTGCACACCTTTAATCCCAGCACTTGGGAGAAAGAGGCAGGTAGATTTCTGAGTTCGAGGCCAGCCTGGTCTAGAAACTTGGTCTCAAAAAACCAAACAAACAAACATTTTCACATTTTCGGCATCATGTAAGCATTATTTCATGGAAAACAATACTTTCACAAAACTTTCCTGTTCCATGCCTTTTCTTTTAAGTTAACCTAAGTTGTTATTGTCAGATTTGTCGGAATTTTAAATCAGATTTTCTAACTTCACTGAAAGTACATTTTAAGGATATATGTTACTATTTTATTCCAAATTGCTACCAAGAAAATCTTAGCTAAAGCAGTGGTTTTTATCATATACATTTGAATGTCTGAAATGGTGAGATGAATGGCTATGAAGTTGAAATCTAGGAAAAAAACAAATCTTATTTGACAATTTCTAGAGACATTCTCAACAAAATAAAAAGTACTACTGATGTTAAGATTCAAATCATTAACCTTCATTCAGCAATTACACAGGAATTACCCAGCTCATCAATACAGAAAATGTGCTCTTAAAACATTGCACATAAGTTTTGCAATCTCCTTTTTAAAGCTAACCAAACCTTTTAGGAATCTAGGCTGGTAAAACCAGCAACAGTTGCAAATACTCCGCAGTTAGCTGAGCTTTGTTTGGATGGAGAGGGAACGACTACATTCATCACTTCTGAGATCGAATGTTTCCACTTGAGTAATTCACAATATGTAATAAAAGTTTGGCTCATTTTTTTTTCTTGGCGGTGAGGAACATACTAGCAGTGGTTTCTCTTGAGCTTTGAATGTAAAGAATGCTTTTCTTTCAAAATAAATCTTTAGCTTTTGTTATGGTGTAGATCTGGAATGTGACTCAGGGGCTCACACTGTGAGCACTTGCTTCCCAGCTTCTGGTATTATCTTGAAGGCTTGTGTAAACCTTAGGAAGTAGAGCCCCACTAGTCAGGGGCATGTCTGCAAAGGCTATACTTGATCCTGGACCACTCACCTCTCTCTGCCTCCTGGTGTAGGACTAGGTGAAATACTAGCACAGGCTGAGCCACTCTATGTCAGGATGAACTGAAAACACTCTGACTCTCTGCCTTTGAGTGGATGTGGTGAAGTATTTTATCAAGGCAACAAAGGCATCAGCTAAGGAGTTGATCTTCCAAGCTGCTGCTTTCACTATTATCTACTAGTAGCTCCATGAGGGAGTTATGGTGACAGAGAAAGCTGTGAATGAGTTTTAGCTGCCACTTGGCAATAATATTTTTGCCAAAACCTTTTTATTTCTTTTTTCCTTTTCAATGCCATTTGCCATTGCCTCTTTTCCTAGCTGGGAGGTTGTAGGTGGAATCTATTGACAAAATTATTCCACTGGCTCCCCTAATGAACTCAGTTCTCTGTACTATTATAGAGTGATCGTTCTGAATTACAGATTTACTCAGAATACAGTCCACTATCCTCATCTTAACACAGAAAGCCATTTATAAGGTACCAGTTAATAGTCTCATATTATTTCTCAAATTCCATCTCTTCTTCTCTACTCTAGAAGCGCTAAACCATCAGATCACATTGCACTTGGGACACAGTCTATCTCTATGATATCTTTCCCTCTTTCACTGCATAGACTTTTCTTGATACTAAAATACATGGATATTAAGTTATTCTGTAAAACTACATTCACAAGTCTTCTCCTTATGACTTCTCAACTGTCTAATTTTAGCCTATCCAGTTAGCTACCTGAACATTTTGACCTTAACTGGGAAGAAATACCCGATTATGAGTATGTGCTGTGATGTAAACATTACTCTTACATGGTGTGATATAATTCATGTTAGTCTGCTTTTAAGGCAAGTATTAATGCTAAAAACTTAAGAGCATTGCTTCTTGAACCAGCCATTCCATCTACAAATCCCAGTGTCCGTACTTGCTGGTTCTACATATGGTTTGGAGCTAATAACTTTCTAAGCTTCACACTGTAATTCAGTAATATTAACTGTTAGGTATTCTGTTCTTTCCATTTACTTTCTGGATTTTCATGATTTCATATATAAATTCCAGAATTATATTTTAAGTATTTAAGTTTGTACATGTTAACAAACAACTGATATCACAAATAATGGGGATCAAGAAAATATATAACATGTTTAAGGTGCATTTTAACCATACTTGGGCAAAATAATATATTTAGAATTCAGCATTATTTCATGTGTCCCATTACAGTACTGCTTCTTCCGCCAAATTATAGAGTGAACGAGGAACTTGAACTGAGATTTCTCTATTGCCAGGAGTACAGCCAAACATTATGCCAGCTGATTTTGTCACCTAACATTTCCATTCACCATCTTGGCTTTATCAGTGGAAAGAATGTGAAGAATGCATTGAAGCAACCTTTATAACCTATTTTCCTATACTTGATCAAATATATATAAAATTAGAATTTTACTTCTATGTTAAAAAGTTATTGAAATAAATATTGTAAAAAAAATCTTAAAATATTTTGTGTTGAAATATTATTCCACAAATTTGTTTTTAAATGCTTTAAAATTCACAATGCTAATTGATTAATTAGCACTTGAAATTCAAATGTAGTAGTAGTAGTAGTAGTAGTAGTAGTAGTATTCAAACATTTCAAGTGAGCTGTAGCATATATTTTGTGGAAAGATTATTTAGTGTTTAAATAAAAGGCTGCTTGAAACAATGTTAGTCAATTCAAATCCTTAAGTAGAGATTTATTTATTTTTCCTATTTATTAGCTTTAAATATTTTTGTTTCTTTATTTTTTTATTAGATATTTTCTTTTTTTACATTTCAAATATTGCTAGCTTTTCCAGTTTCCTCTCTGAAAACTCCCTATTCCATCCTCTCTACCCCTACTTCTATGAGGGTGTTCCCCCACCCACCAACCACTCCTACTTCCCTTCCTAGAATTCCCCTACAGTGGGGCATCGAGCCTTCACAGGACCAAGGGCCTCTCCTCCCATTGATGTCCAACAAGGCCATCCTCTGCTACATACACAGCTAGAGCCGTGGGTTACTCCATGTGTACTCTTTGGTTTTGTGGTTTAGTCCCTGGGAGCTCTGGGGGATATGGTTGGTTCTTATTGTTCCTCCTATGGGGCTGCAAACCCCTTCAGTTCCTTTGGTCCTTTCTCTAACTCCTCCACTGGGGACCCCGTGTTCAGCCCAATGGTTGGCTGTGAGAATCCACCTCTATATTTGTCAGTTTCTGGAGTTTGCTCATATTTCCTTCCTCCCACACATTCTCCCCACATCCCTAGTCATCCATTTATACATTCTCTCCCTTTCCCTATCCTCTTTCTTCCCTCCTTTCCCTCTCCCTTACCCTCTCCTTCTCTCTGTCTCTCTAAAGAATGCAGTTAAAACAAGCAAATGAAAGGCTAAAACATATAAAAATACCAAAACAAATAAATAAAAAAGCAAACAAAAATCATGGAATCTTTTGCTGGCCAGCTACTCTGAAGTGCCGTGCTTGCTCTGAAATGTGGCCAATATACCTACTGTCATTACATTGAGGACAATTGATTTTCCCTCTCCCAGGAAGTATTAATTGATAATAGCTTCTTGGATGGGGTAGGACTTTGCACCTATTTATTATTCTTTCTCCACGCTCTGATTTTGTCTGGCTTAAACTTGTGCAAGTCTTGTGTATACTGGCACAGTTTCTGTAAGTTCATTGGTGATTCAACCCTGTTGTTTCTGGAAGAGACTATTTTTTTTTTTTGGAGTCATCTACCACCTCTGACACTTATAATCCTTCTGTCTTCTCTTCCACATAGATCCATAAGGGAAAGATTGAATAACAACATCACATTTAGGGATGGATCCTCCAAAATCTCTCGCTCTAGGTCCATTGTCCACTTATGGGTCTCTATGTTAATTATCATTTGTTGCAAGTAGTTTCTTCCTACTGTGACCATGTTGAATACATCCTCTTCTCTTTAATTATTTTAATTTTAGTTGTCATTTGAAAATAACTGACCAAACCTATCTTCACAGTACTACCAGGGACCAGATTCTGACCCTAAAAACTCTGGAAATATTACTTATTTTCATATAATTACTGCAAAACATGTAATGATGTAATGTTATTCCTAGTTTCATAGAAAATCTAGATTCAGTAACTTTAGGTAAGCATAGAGGTCACAAAGTCAAGGAAAGGATGACCGAGCAACTCATCACATGCTAAATATCAAGTCATTATGCTGTGTTGTTATATAATAAAAAAATGGAGTCAGTAAGGATTTTAAGAGAGTGCATATACTAGAAAGTTACTGGCATATTTTGGTATAGACAAAACAAAATGCTGATAAATGTTGAACACACAGGGAAATATCCCCAAAGTCTCCCGAAACTTGACTCTTATGCTACTGTTTTCTGTACTCTTAATTTCAAATCCTGAATTACATTAACAACACACTCTGAAACCTCTGATGCAGAAGAAACAAGTGAGGGTTATTATCATTTTACATCAAGAGAATTTAGAAGACAGATGCTCTTTCTTGCATATAATTCTCTAAACTTACCCCATAATTAGCTGTGAAAATGAGATTAGAAACTCCTAACTCTCACCACCAAATCATTCCTTAATCTAAGCTGTAATCATAGGAATTTTAAGCTTATATCCACTATTATTTTAAATAGGCTATAGAATCAAAACTTTCATTCTCCATTTGTAAAAATCACTTAAGCCCATTGACCTGTGTTATGCAAGAATGGTGTTCATTGAGTGTGTCCTATGGAGATAAAATAGAATGTATAATTAATTAAACAGTAATCAGTAAACAATGTCCCTAACCTTGCACATTAACTTTCTACCCATGTGTCAATACAAGATTTGAAGTCACATTAGGAATGGTAGCTAAATGCAAATGAATCCAATTGTAGTTCGAGACTCACTTATTTGCAAAAATGAAAGTAAAAGAGTTTTACCTTGAAAATGTGTTTTCAATTTAAAGTTTTTTTTTTAAATCACTAAATTTAATTAAAGCCTCAGAGCTCAAAAACATTCCATTTGACTTCATCACATCAAAAGTATTCATTTGATCTCTATAACATTGGATAAGATATGGGGAATCAGCTCTAATGCACCCATTCAAGAAGTAAGATTCCAAGAATTAAACAAGTAAATTGAAATGGGGAAGACCAGAGATTGCAATTTAAATGCAACCCTGGAACCATGTGGGTGCCATACTAACTTCAGGAGCATGACAGCATATAAAGGATTTTGGAATCTGCTTAGCAGGGAGGATGGACTCCACCTTGAACTTGAGAAGAACAATTAATTAAGGGAAACACAGAGGAATTCTTAAGATATCTTTCTACTGGAGGCCTAGGGACCAAGAGTCAATCCACAACTGTTTTGGCAGATAGTACATTTGCTCCATATAATAACTAGTTCTGCATTATGTTGACTTCACTTGGAAATAATTCAGAATGTAATTAATCTACAAACACAGAAAAGGAAACTTGACCTTGAATACACTCAGCAAAGGCTGAAGCAGCACTGTCTTGTGATAAAATCTATACTCCAGCTGCATCTGCCCTTTGCTGTCTGAGACAATAGTTGACTATATCTGCCTGGTGCATGATACCTTCTGTATATCTGAGTGAGAAGAGGTAGGTACCAACCAGGAAGTAATCAGGAGTAATGCTTTACTAAGAGAGATAGGCCATCAATTTAGTAATCTCTTAAAGGACCTCTACTCAAACTAGCATCTCTTTGCACAGACAAAGAATGACAACATAATAACATACAGCAGTAAGCAGTAATTAACCATGCCAAGTTACAACAAGGCACTTCCAGTAAGATTTCTACACATCTGTAATCATAATAGGTACTGAAATTTGATTTTATGTGCTGATGTTTTTATGTTGGCACACAAACCAACATAACAATTGGAAATAAGACATTTATTAATTTCTTTGTCTATTGGCATTTTCCATTTACTCAATATATTTGAATGTTAAAGCGTAGATCTATTTTGGCTAGTTAAATGAGGAAAGATGCTGTTTTATTCTAACAAATAAGAGAAAAAAGTTTATTTCTCAATAACATTTTCTGGCTATTGTCAGTGCTACATAATTTCCACCATTATTTGTTTGTTTGAAGGTAGTAGAGATATGGGCATGTGCATTATTAAGATAGTCTGAATATGGTAATTTTCATAATGAGATTTATTGTATACACCTCCTGGAATAAAAAGTAGACTGTTCTATTCTAAAGCATTTAAATGGCTGTAGGATAGTGAGATTCCATTATTTTTAATGGAACAAAATTTGTATTCTTGGTTTATTAGAAACTGAATGAGCTGAAGAAACAGGTTTGTTCTTACATCCCTCATATAACAAGGTGGCTGGTATATGAAACATTTAGTTTTGTGATGGCAATGCATGGATGGAATTTGAATATGTATAAATTAACAGTAAATAGCCAATAAGGAATACAGGTGAGTTTTTGTTTTTAAGTTTTCAGTAGTCTATGATTTCATAGTGGAGGTTCTAGCTAGAGAAATCTTTATCAAATTAGTATATTGCAGCAGGTGACTTCGGAGTTGTAAAGCCTATTTGTAATTCATCACTCTGGTGCCTAGTGCCATGCTTTGTTTATGATGGAAATGTGGTAAGTGCTTGTTGAACTAGAGAAAAAATACTGGAAGTGCCATGAGATTGTGCTACAGTCTGGGAGGAAAAGTTATCTATATACCCTGAACCAGAATCAATAGGAAGAGTTGTATTTTGCTCTTTAATTTAGCAAAAAAGAAGTCCGAAGACTCTGTAGCCATGACACATCTCATCTACTTATATTTATGTATATGAGATGTAGACGGAAGAGATACAGTAAATACAAGTGAACATGATGATGCTCAGATGATGCTCAAGTGCTCCTGGGCCTCTAAGAACCAATCAAGTATGACATTCATTGCAATGTATAACTCTACTTATCCATCCTTCTTTTTTGTCTGTTCAACTCCATATAAAATCTCCCTCTACAAGCTTCCTCTACAAGTGAACCAGACTTTTGTAATCTTGTTACATTTTAGGTAAGGCCAATTAAATGAAAGTTTTTAATTTTATACATTTTTCTGTGTATTGTCCCACAGTGAGGTGATCCTTACCCCTTTTCCTTCTTGGTAGTTCTGTTTTATCAGAAAAAGATTTAGAAGGTGGTCTTGCCCACACTTAATGTCTGACAAATAAAACCTTTCATGTCTTTGTGAAGACTTTACAGATCTTAGACATGTATGTGAATTGGGAAGGGGACTGAGATCCATGAGGACTACTTTGTTAAAATAACTGCAAATGTGTTTGCCCATATTTTCTTCTTACATTTCTGCAAAATAGTGTGATTATTCTAGAAAAACAAACTAGGTTAAGCATTTGTCTATGATCACCAGATAAAAGTCTGTTGAAATAGAATTTAAAAATGTGCCTGCCTAATCCTTTAGCCATTCCAGATAGAGTTTTGAGACACAGCTGACTAAATAATCTGACCTTGTGAAAGACACATCTATTTTCACTTTTTGAATAATAAGTTTATGCTTTTTTAAGTATAATGAATTTGTGAACTTCTATGTTTTAGTCACACACACACACACACACACACACACACACACACACCTATCTTTCACCAATAATTGTCAAAAAATGAAAAGAAAATCCCTGTTACTCTATACCACCTGAACCTAGGATTGAATCCTGGTATTCTCTTTCATTTTTATATGCTTTTATGTGTTATAATAATAAATATTTGACTTATCAAATGAAACAAGAATTCAAAGCCCAGGAAGAATTAAAGATCAGAAAATGGGGTTGCTTTGACCAATTTCAATGGGTTCTTTAATTGATTTCTCAGGAGAATCCTGACACAGTTCATACAGACAAAATAAGGCTCAGCATCATGTGGTTTGTATTGCAGAGTTTTATGTTTGTTCTACACATTTCAGTCCATAAAAATCTCAAGAAATCTGTATATATTGAGGCCAATTTCCATTCATTGAGTATTTCCATTCATTGTTTTATATCAATATGAATCTCATTTTATTCATTTATTCCTTCTTTATGTCTTTTGACATGCTGGACCTTGGTTCTAGAACTTTATACATGCTAGGCAAGTATTCTTCCACTACATCCCTATCTCTTGATTCACATTTAGAATTGGAAATCTCAGACTATAGGCTTCCTACATAATAAAAACTTCATGGCACCCAGGAGGTGGGGCTGTGCGGCAACCCTCTGTGCACCTTTCCTGCCAGGGGAGACCTTGTCTACAGGGAGTGCTCTGACCCTGGGACTCAGGTGAGATCATCATTTTCTCTCTGGTGACTAGATAAGGCAGGACCAGCCAGGAGCACACAGGCCATAGAAGAAGCAGAAGAGCTGGGGCAAGGTCCTTCCTGTCTCCATCTGTACCTAGGAGGTGAGGCTATTCTGCAGCCCTCTGTGCACTGGTCTTACTAGGAGAGAGCTAGTATCCCAGGAGTGCTGGCACAGGCTTACAGACCCACAGGAGGAAAAACTTCCAGCCAAAATGAGAAAGAACATCTAACACCAGAGATTACTAGATAGCAGAAGGCAAATTCAAGAAACTTACCAACAGAAACCAAGACTACTTGGTATCACCAGAACCCAGTACTCCCACCACAGAAAGTCCTGGATACCCCAAACACACTGGAAAAGTACGAATTGGATTTAAAAATCATATCTCATGATGCTGATAGAGGATTTTAAGGACATAAATAACTCTCTTAAAGAAATACAAGAACACACAGGTAAACAGGTAGAAGCCCATAAAGAGGAAATACAAAAATCCCTTAAAGAATTACAGGAAAACACACTCAAACTTATGAAGGAATTGAACAAAATCATCCAGGATCAAATTTATGGAAGTAGAAACAATAAGGAAATCACAAAGGGAGACAACTCTGGAGATAGAAAACCTAGGAAAGAAGTCAAGAGCCATAGATGCAAGCATCATCAACAGAATACAAGAGATAGAAGAAAGAATCTCAGGTGCAGAAGATACCATAGAAAACATTGACACAACAGTCAAAGAAAATGCAAAATGCAAAAAGATCCTAACTCAAACATCCAGGAAATCCAGGACATAATGAGAAGACCAAACCTAAGGATAATAGGTATAGAAGAGAGTGAAAATTTCCTACTTAAAGGGCCAGTAAGTATCTTCAACAAAATTATAAGAAAATTTCCCTAACCTAAAGAAAGAGTTGCACATGAACATACTAGAAGCCTACAGGACTCCAAATAATTTGGACCAGAAAAGAAATTCCTCCTGTCACATAATAATCAAAATACCAAATGCACAAAACAAAAAAAAAAAAGAATATTAAAAGCAGTAAGGGAAAAAGGTCAAGTAACATAAAAGGCAGACCTATCAGAATTACACCAGACTTCTCACCAGAGACTATAAAGCCAGAAGATCTTGGGCAGATGTCATACATACCCTAAGAGAACATAAATGTCAGCCCAGGCTACTATACCCAGCAAAACACTCAATTATCATAGATAGAGTAACCAAGGTATTCCATGACAAAACTAAATTTACACAATATCTTTCCACAATCCAAGCCCTACAAAGGATAGTAAATGGAAAACTCCAGCACAAGGAAGAAAACTACACCTTAGAAAAATCAAGAAAGTAATCTTTCAAAAAAACTAAAAGAAGATAGCAACAAGAATTCCAACTCTAACAACAAAAATAACAGGAAGCTCCGGAAATTGGACATAGTTCTACCAGAGGACCCAGCCATACCACTCCTGGGCATATACTCACAAGATGCTCCATCATGTAATAAGGACACATGCTCCACCATGTTCATAGCAGCCTTATTTATAATAGCCAGAAACTGGAAACAACTCAGATGTCCCTCAACAGAGGAATGGATACAGAAAGTGTGGTACGTCTACACAATGGAGTACTACTCAGCTATAAAAAACAATGAATTTATGAAATTCTTAGGGAAATGGATGGATCTGGAGAGTATCATCCTGAGTGAGGTAACCCAATCACAAAAGATCACACATGGTATGCATTCTCTGATAAGTGGTTATTAGCCCAGAAGTTTGGAATATAGGAAGAATGACCCACAAACCACAAGAAACTTAAGAAGAAGGAAGACCAAAAGGTGGACATTTCATTCCTTCTTAAAAAGGGGAACCAAACACACACAGAAGGAGTGGCAGAGATTAACTATGGAGCAGAGACTGAAGGAAGGACAAGCATATAGTTATCTCCTAAGAGGCTCTGACAATACCTGACTAATACAGATGTAGAGGCTCACAACCATTCATTGAACTGAGTACACTGTCCCCAATGAAGGAGTTAGAGAAAGGTTCTATGGAGCTGAAGGGTTTGCAGCCCCTTAGGACGAACAACAATTACTAACTAGTACCCTCAGAGCTCCCAGGGACCCAACCACCAATCAAGGACTATACAGGGTGGGACTGAATGTTCTAGCAGCATGTGTATAGTAGGGGATTGCAAATTCGATCATCAATAGGAGGAAAGGACCTCGGCCTTGTGAAGGTTCTGTGCCCCAGTGTAGGGGAATGCCAGGGCCAATAAGTGGGAGAGGGTGGGGTGGCAGGCATGGGGAGGGGGGAGGCAAAAGAAGTTTGTTCTTGTTTTTGTTTGTTTGTTTGTTTGTTTTTTGGAGGGGAACCTGGGAAAGGGAAAATTTACATGTAAATAAAGAAAATATCTAAAAAAAAATAACAGGAAGCAACAATTATTTTTCCTTAACATCTTTTAATATCAATGACTCAATTCCCCAATAAAAAGATATACACTAACCGACAGGTTATATAAACTGGACCCAACATTTTGCTACATAGTGGAAAACCACCACAATGACAAAGACAAACTCTACCTCAGAGAAAAAGGATGGAAAACAATTTTTCAAGAAATGGTCCCAACAAGCTGGAGAAGTCATTCTAATATTGAACAAAATTGACTTTCAACCTAAAGTTACCAAAAAAGATAAGGAGAACACCTTATACTCATCAAAGATAAAATCTACCAAGATCAACTCTCAGTTCTGCACATATATGCTCCAAGTGCAAGGGCATCCACATTCTTAAAAGACACTGTACTGACTGGTTGTGTGTGTCAACTTGACACAGGCTGCAATTATCACAGAGAATGGAGCTCAGTTGGGGAAGTGCCTCCATGAGATCCAGCTGTGGGACATTTTCTCAATTAGTGATTAAGGGGGTAGGGCCCTTTGTGGGTGGTGCCATCCCTGGGCTGGAAGTCTTGGGTTTATAAGAGAGCAGGCTGAGCAAGCCAGGAGAAGCAAGCCAGTAAGGAACATCCCTCCATGGCCTCTGCATCAGCTCCTGCTTCCTAATCTGCTTGAGTTCCAGTCCTGACTTCCTTTGGTGATGAACAGCAATGTGGAAATGTAATCTGAATAAACCCTTTCCTCCCCAACTTGCTTCTTGGTCATGATGTTTGTGCAGGAATAGAAACCCTGACTAAGACAAAAAATTTACTAAAGCTCAAAGCACACACTGCACCGCACACAATAAAAGTTGGAGACTTCAACACCCCACTCTCAGCAATGGATAGGTCATGGTAACAGATCTAATCAGTCCCATATCCCCTAAAGAAATAGAAACAGTCATTTATAGTGTCCCAACGGAATGCCCAGGAGCAGATGGGTTTAGTGCAGAATTTTGTCAGACCTTCAAAGAAGACATAATACCAATACTCCTCAAACTATCCCACAAAATAGAAACAGAAAGTACTCTACCTAATTAATTCTATGAAGCCACAATTACAATGATACCTAAACCACACAAAGACCCAACAAAGAAATAGAACTTCAGACCAATTTCCCTTATGAATATCAATGTCAAAATATTCAACAAAATTCTCACAAACCAAATGCAAGAACACATCAAAATGATCTTCCATTATGATCAAGTAGGCTTCATCCCAGGGATGCAGGGATCATTCAATATGCAGAAATCCATCAATAGAATCCACTATACAAACTCAAACAAAAACAAAAACATGATCATCTCATTAGATGTTGAGAAAGCATTTGACAAAATCAAACACACCATCATGATAAAAGTCTTGGAAAGATCAGGAATTCAAGGCCCATACCTAAACATAGTAAAAGCAATATATGCCAAACCAGTAGCCAACTTCAAACTAAATGGAGAAAAACTTGAAGCAATTCCACTAATATCAGGGACTAGACAAGGCTGTCCACTGTCTCGCTACCTATTCAATATTGTACTTGAAGTCCTATCCAGAGCAATTAGACAGCAAAAGGAGGTCAAAGGGAAACAAATTGGAAAGGAATAAGTCAAATTATCACTACTTGCAGATGATATGATAGTATACTTAAGTGATAACAAAAATTCCACCAGAGAACTCTTAAACCTGATAAACAACTTCAGCAAAGAAGCTGGATACAAAATTAACTCAAACAAATCAGTGGCCTTCCACTACTTAAAGGATAAACAGGCTGAGAAAGAAATTAGGGAAACAATACCATTTACAATAGTGAGAAATAATATAAAATACCTTGGTGTGACTCTAACTAAGAAAGTGAAAGATCTGTATGACAAGAACTTCAAGTCTCTTAAGAAAGAAATCAAAGAAGATCTCAAAAGATAGCAACATATCTCATGCTCAAGAATTGGCAGGATTAATATAGTAAAAATAACCATCTTACTGAAAGCAATCTATAGATTCAATGCAATCCCCATCAAAATTCCAACTCAATTCTTCTCAGACTTAGAAAGAGTAATTTGAAAATTCAACTGGAATAACAAAAAACCTATGACAGCAAAAACTATTCTCAACAATAAAAGAACTTCTGGTGGAATCACCATCCCTGACCTCAAGCTGTACAACAGAGCAACTGTGATAAAAGCTGTATGGCATTAGGACAGTGACAAGCAGATAGATCAAGGGAATAGAATTGAAGACTCAGAAATGAACCCATATACCACTTGATCTTTGACAAAGGAGCTAAAACCATCCAGTCAAAATAATACAGCATTTTCCCCAAATGGTGCTGGCTCTACTGGTGGTCAGCACGTAAACGAATGCAAAACAACCCATTCTTAACTCCTTGTACAAAGCTCAAGTCCAAGTGGATCAAGGACCTCGACATAAAAACAGATACACTGAAACTTATACAAGACAACGTGGGGAAGAGCCTCAAACACATGGGCATAAGGAAAAAATTCCTGAACAGAACACCAATGGCTTATGCTCTAAGATCAAGAATCCACAGATGGGACCTCATAAAATTGCAAAGCTTCTGTAAGGCAAAGGGCACTTTCAATAAGACAAAAAGGCAACCAACAGATTGGGAAATGATCTTTACCAATCCTACATCTGATAGAGGGCTAAATCCCATATATACAAAGAATTCAAGAAGTTATACTCCAGAGAAACAAATAACTCTACTAAAAATGGGGTACAGAGCTAAACAAAGAATTCCCAACTGTGGAATACTGAATGGTTGATAAGCACTTAAAGAAATGATCAATATCCTTAGTCATCAGGGAAATGCAAATCAAAACGACCCTGAGATTCCACCTCACACCAATCAGAATGGCTAAGATCAAAAACCAGGTCACAGCAGATGCTGTAAAGGTTGTGGAGAAACGGGAACACTCCTTCATTGCTGGTGGAATTGCAAGCTGGTACAACCAGTCTGGAAATCAGTCTGGTAGTTCCTCAGATAATTGGTCATATACCCAAAAGATGCTCTAACATGTAATAAGGATACATACTCCACTATGTTCATATCAGCCTTATGAATAATAGCCAGAAGCTGGAAATAACTCAGATGTCCCTCAACAGAGAAATGGATACAGAAAATATGGTACATTTACACAATGGAGTGCTACTACTCAGCTATTAAAAACTATGAATTCATAAAATTCATAGGCAAATGGATGGAACTAGAAAATATCATCCTAAGTGAGGAAACCAAATCACAAAAGAACACATATGGTATGTCCTCCCTCATACATGGACATTAGCCCAGAACCTGGGAATACCCAAAATAGAATCCACTAACCACATGAAGGACAAGAAGAAGGAAGATCAAAGTGTGGATACTTTGATCCTTCTTAGAAGGGGGAACAAAATACTCATGGAAGGAATTACAGAGACAAAGTGTGGAGCAGAGATGGAAGGAATGACAATCCATCACTATATTCATTCTCACTGTTTCTACCATGAATACACAGTTGACTAAATATCAACTGTCTGACTCAAGGGCTTTCTATCATATAAAAACTAATAAATCCTAATAAAATATTATAACATATTTTATGAATAATGTTTAGCTCATGAAAAGTTATCAGGTTAAAAAAAAATCAAGACTTTTATTAAGATGGTCCATAGATAACGTAAACCAGACATTGCTTGACCCAAACAAATTACTGATGATATTATTAGCTACAACAACGTAATTTTGAATTTTACTCTTTCATTAATTTTCTAAGAGGGTTTTATAGAGAAGGAATAAGTTATGAGCAAATTGCAGAGTCAACTCTGCCAGTCATCTCCCAAGGGTTTTAGCATGAAATTAAGTGAGCCAAGTAGCATGCATATGATGATGTTCAGAACTCTTGATAGCCACATAACCACAATGTAGCATTAAATAAACTATCTAATAAAGTAGCACAATCAATCAAATGTGCATTTACAAAACTACATTTACAGCAAGGTCAATAATTTCCTCAGGGATCCCAACGTCCTTACAACAATCCTTTGTCTTTGGTAAGTGATCTGTGACTCTGCAAATATGTTTGCCTCTTACATTATAAACAATATTGAGGCCATCAAGGATAACTTCTCCAATTCTAAATAAAAACACGATTCATATGAGAACCCTTCATGGACTCTAAAATACTGAATAGTCAGGTGACCCCTCTCAGTCTCAAGAAAAATTATGAAAGTGTGGTCTCTTCTCAATCACAAATCCTCATTGTGATTGAGGCTCTTTGACTATACTTTTCTTTCAAATATGTAAGATGTGTCCTTTACATAATTTTTCAAGCTTTCCATCTCTAGATTCTTCCCTCTGTCTACTCTGTGCAGTTCCTAAAGGTGGCATCATTTATGTTCATGTAACCTAATAGCTTTAAGTCACTAACTTCCTCTAAAAATCCCAATTCCATCAACCATGGTTGATTACCTCCACTCCCTTAGAAGAGCACAGGTGCATCAAATTTGGTATTTCTAAAATACAACTTATTATTTTGCCCTGAAATTCTGCTTTTCCTACTGAAATATCTACATTGCTGAGTGGAAGTTGCCAAAGCTTTAAATAAGAATGCAATATTCTATATGTCTCTTTTAAAAAGCTTTTCAGTTGAGAATTAGCTCTCTCTATACTGTTGCCTAAACATCACCTCTACTTCTCACTGTGTCTCCCTCCCCGTGGACCACTCTAACTGCCTTTATCATCTTAGTCATTAGTTCTTCAATAGGTCTCCTCATTTGAGTCTGACCCTCTAAAGTTTATGAGCTACCATACTGTCAACATTATATGTTTGTTAAAACACACTTTAATTATGTTATTCCTAATTCTGAAATCTAACACCTCATCATTTTCCATGGGTTCAAGTGACAACCTATTTATTCAACCACAAGCTCTATGTAATCATATGTCTGCCTCAATTTTTAGCACTCTTTTTCAAGCAAGATGCATAGACTTCTAAAGAATCAAGCTTCTTCATGCAATGTCAAAAGAAATTGTCTGAAAGGAATGTGTTCAGTCAATAATCAAGTACACTGAAGAAAGCTGCAGGAGAAATAATTAATTTTGCTACTAAAATGCTTGTTTACTGTTCTCAAGCATAGAGACATGATTAGAAAGGTCACTTTGCTTTTAGTGTGCACATGTTATAGGTGTTGGCTAATGAGAGATAAATCTTAATGCTTCACTTTAGAACTAAGTTGACAAAGGATAATTTATGCTTTCTTTATATTCTCTCAATTCTATCTCTCTTTATCTGGAACTAAGAACAATGAGATACTATGCCCAAGAAATTCCATAGAAAGAAAAAAGACTAAGCTGCTGAGATACTGCTTGAAGAACTACTTGGCAACATCATCCTAGCAACAGGAGTTAGGTAAAACAGCCATGCCTGTATGGTGCTCTAATATTGGTATTTTAGGAGTATATGTACTGCAGGTAAGGAACATAAATGCAGGGTCCAAAATAAGTTGTAAAAAATGAATTCCTTCCAATTGGAAACCTTCAGTTTAACTATATGATAAGAATTTGTATTTTGAGAAAGTCATTCTAATGTTTATTAACTCTATTAGTTAATTAACCTATAGTGTAAAGTGCACTTTCATAATAACATTTCACTTCAAATGTTTCATCATGAAACACAGTGACAATTTGCTCAGGCTAGATGCATAGTATATTTATGAAATTTATGTAACCTAGCTTCCTTGCAGAGGACTGTGGAGCAAGTATAAGATTGGGATTAGTGTAGTCTAAAACTGTTGTGTGATCCACTCTAATGACTTGACTCATAACATATCTCTAAAGATTGACTTTTAAAGCCAGAGAGGGGTGTTGATTCTAAGGAAATGGTATCTTCTAGACACAATAGAACTAATGTACTTATGAACTCACAGACTCTGGCAGCATGCATGGGACCTGTACTGGTTCAACCAGCTGGGGTTGCAGCTTGCCAGCACTGAGATGGGAAAGTCATCATGGGCTGTCACCCCCTAAGCCTCTAGCTAAAAAGCTAGGTTCAATTGTCATCCTCTAAGAAAGGTAAAGTTAATTTTCTCCAGTGTAGTCTCAGAGGTTATTTTAACCACAGTTAAGGGTAGGTCCCAGGACCTGCAGTACATGAACAATACAAAACAAACTCAATGGTAGTTTTTCACTTCTCCTCTTATATTCCTTTGCTTGGATATTTTAGATTTTGCCTTTTTTTTAAACTTTCCTTGCTTGTATATTATGGTTTTTGATTCCCTGTTCATATTTTTTTCTTATGTGTGTGTTTCTTGTGTTTTGTTCTTTTTTATTCTGGTTTAGCTTTTTGTTGCTGTTTATTTGCCTGTTTATTTTCAAAGAGAGAAAGAATGCAAGGGCAAGAACTTGGGTGGGAAGGGAGGTGGGGAAAAGCTGGGAAGAGTTGGGGAAAGGGAAACAGTGATCATGTAACATGAAAAGAACTATTCAACTAATCAAACAAGAGGTGAAAGTGTAGTGATGTTAAACTTTAGTTTAAAAAGAAAAAGAAATGGGTCATTTCAGTGCCTTTAAAATATGATTCCTCGTGGTACATTTGTACAATGTTAAGTAGGACATGTTCACTAGCAAATTCAAATATTTTAACTGCCCTGAAAAGATGATGATAATAATAAATACCTTACAAAGACTTTTCATTAAGTTCAGACTTGATTTCCCTTTTCTAAGCAACTTATATTTTAGGATTTTTTTAAAAGTCCTATTTCCTAGAAGAAAACTACGTTATTTTTAAAATACTAACTTTTCAGAAAGAAAAATATTTCTACTAATCTTCATAGGGTACATATTACAGTGGAAACAATCCATGGCTTAACGTGTAACATGATATTAGTTTAATACTTTTTAAAAACCTAGATCACACATTGAAAAACCACAATTATTGAAGTTTTCTGCAATGTGCTATTTAGAGATGATAGAGTAGACTTCTTTATCAATATCTGAATTTACTACATTGCATAAGTTCAAATGAAGCTAAATAGTATGATTTTGACCCCCTGAAAAATCCTTACTTGGTAAAATATTATTTTTGTCTTCTCTTACCTTTAATCTTTTTTTGTGAAAATGACTAAAGCTATGTTTTAGTATCCAATAATTTTTTGTCTTGAAAACTATTGTACCCTGATGTTATTCTTTTGGTATACAAATTTATAGGATCTAAACAAGAATCATCTTTTCCCTTCCAAGCACAAGCACCTGATTTAAAAAAAAATCTTTATCTCTGACTTTAGTCTATTAGTGTACTTAATCTCATAATTGTTTATCAGAGCATAAGATAAATTTCTGACAATGGTTCTATGTGTAAGGAGTACAGAGCAGAGGTGAGGTCCTTGCTGACTTTCAAATGCAATGTAATCATACTGCAGACGAGTTCTGCTCTTCCTCCCACCTGCAGGCTCCTGGATGCATGCATTGATTTATGCCAGCTCAATCTTCCAACTTTTCATCAAGATCTTCAATATTCGGCACCTTCATTATGAGCTATGGTTTTCTCTGTCATTAGGGAAACATAGTTAACTAAGCTCTCCTCAAACAGCAGTGATTACTTTCAAGTTCCTGAGCTTGTTGCAGTAGGCTTTGAGACAAGGATTGATTTATTTCTTTTTAAATAGATTCTTAATCTGCAAATCAATAAAAATGCCTCCCTTCAGCAGAGGAACAGGGTGAATGACTCACCCTTGAAAGCAGAATGTACTAAAGCTGCCTGTCTTCCTTTTCAACACACACAGAAGGAGAATGTGGCTTCTCTGCTTAGGTTACTAGCCAAGGTAGGAGAGTGTCTGTGGTTTCAGCCTGTTCTCTCCACGAATAACCCCTGGAACTGAACCTGACATGACTTGTTTTAAAATCAACAGTTTTTGTTATGTTGTTAGGAGAAGCTAAGACTGAAATATCTGTTAGCTAGTCAAAAGTAAAAGTAAAAGATGAAATCCCTGGAAGTGAATGATATGGCATATCAAAGATACAAAGATTTTGATAGGTTCTGAACTAGTAGAAACTATTAGAACTTCAACTTTAGATAACTGGCTTGATGAAGACAGTAAAACAAAATAGGTGGAAATAGCTCCTAGGCTTATTTCCCAGAATGTCATCTCTTCTTGACTGTCTACTAAATATACAGTATATTGTAAATACATCTTACTGCATTCTTTCAAAAGTCTGTGATGTACAGAATGACGAATCGTGCTGTGAAGCACATGGATGAAGATGTAGCAATCAGGTACAAGGAATTGCATCCAAACCCTAGTAAAATCCACAAAAGATAGTTTGGACTTTAGTTACCAAATGTTTCTCTAACTATTTCTAGCATTAGTGATAAATAAGATTAGAGAAATCCAAGAACCATGTAACAATTTTTCAATGTGTTTAAAATTCTTGGAAGGTTTACATTTAATTTTATAATGTCTCCATTTTATATTTTAGTTATCATTGTTCATTTTAGTTACCAATGAGTAACATTAGCTGTACTATAAGTAAGGTGAGATTATATGACCACATTTCAGTAAAATTGTGCATAGGTGGATAGTTTACTCTTCATGACACAATTCTATTGTTTTTTATTGTACTTTAAGTGTTAGTGGTTGACCAATAACTTGATCCTAACAAGGCAGATATATTGTGATACTTTTGACCAAATACTCTGGTTGATCCAAAGGAATTGCCAGAATGTACAAAATTATACAGTGTCTATCTGCTCAACCTCTCAAAGAAACATTTCCATGGTCACATTTCTTTACCTTTGAATTTTCTACTTTCCATTCTTCTATGTCACACATATTTGACAGGAGGGACCAAAACACTCTAGTGCCTCTTAAACTACTTAGATTTCAATTTTATCAAGAAGATAATTGTTTTCAAAAGCAGACATATTTTGAATAAAGCCTTTTGTCTAATCTATCTAAGCAGGCTTCTTTACAAGCAAGAAAAATGAGCAGACTTTTCTTATCTTCCCTATTTGTCAGGAAACAAAGTAGGTCAATGAATGCTTAGATAGCTGAACCCACTGTGTTTTTAGCATCTGCAAAAGGAATTACTGATACCTTCTAAGAGTCCAATCATAAGTTACACACCAATATCACAGTAGGCACTATTATCTTATGTAACTCTTATGAAATGAGAATGTAAAACCTCATCCTGTATATTTTTAAACTTTCTTAAGAATCTATGTATGTTTTATATACCATATTGTACATGAAGAAACTAAAATTTTTTCTCCACAGACTGAAATTTACTAAACAAGCCCTTTATTACCAGAAAGCAGATGCAAGCATCTGATGCTTCTACTTACTCATTGCAAAAATGGCAATTAAAATGTTAAGCCTTTACCTCAAAAACTGAACAACTATACCTTCATTGTGGTTTCCAGTATATAATTTTACATCAACAGGGCTACCTACTTTATCTCCTTCTATACATTTTTGTAATGGGAATAATAACAGGATCTATATCATGTGCTGATTTAGAAGACTAAATGAGACAATTGCCATGAGATGCTTATCACACGGAAAACACTAAGTCAAGTTTATTATCTTTATGGTAATAGCTAATTAACTTGATTTTGATTGAGGCACTTTATCATCCTCATTAAAAATATATATTAATCCATTATCTAATATTTATTGGCAAGACACTGTAGTAACTATCACAGCCTTACAAGTATTTGCTATAAATAATTAGCAAATCATCTTAAGTTCTGACTTCTTGAGGCCTGAATAGCTAAGCAGTTATTCTAATCATTGAAACCTCTTACGTGCTGATGAATTCATTATTTGAAAAATGGCTATGCTTCAAAATCTAGTTAACAACTGCCAGGAAAGTACTAAAGCCTAAAGGTGTGTCACACATTGTACAAGAAGAGGTCTAACACTTTCATCATCGAAATCTGTAGCCCACATACTAAAATTTGATAATATCATACAATGACTTCTTGTGGGATATTTATGTTTATGTTATATGCACATTCTCAATTGAACTCACAATCATCCAAAGGGAAGATTAGGATCATTAGTACACACCCAATAAAGAGGGCCAAAGTTTCAATAATGTTCTCAAGGGATGTAGCAGAGTGCACAAAGTCATTATAATTTACACGCAGCTATGTCACTCTACCATGTCACCTTTGAAACATCATGTTGCTCTTAGTTAAAGAGGCCATATTTTTGTTATCTGATGTAACAGCAGCACAAAACTTATATTAACATATATACATGTCAGAATTTGGTCATAGGGCTTAAAAAGCTGTCCTGCTGAATCAAATTAACAAATGAGTAAATGACAAATGAATATGTTAGGTCATTGGCAAAAGAGAAGTTAGCATATAAGCATCCAGTTGTTATATAAATACCTTGAGGATGTACGACATCTGGTAATTTGCAATTATGTTGACAAAAACAATGAGTATATATCCCCATATTGGTATGCAAAAATGAGGCACTTAGGAAATATGGAGAATTCACCAAAACCAAAATTTTATCTTAACTGATTTTACAATATTTTTAAATATAGTTACTTATATCAGCTAACTTTTCAAGATGTCCATTATGCTTTATTTTCTGATTAGAATATAAATTTATCAGGAAAACTAAATATTAATACTAAATCAAAGAAATTATACCTAAATCACAAAAATTTTAGTCATTCTTTAATACACATTTTGCTGGTCAAGGACATTATTAGAATATTTTGAATACATTAAATATTTAAGGTTATGTAAGAATAACATTTTTCTAAAACTGTAGCTGTTTTATACACCAAACTTTCTATAAGATTTGCCTAATTATACATTTAAACATTAAAATATTGTTTTATAAAGAAAGAAAATTTATGCTTAGCTTTATGCAGAGAAGCCCCATCTAGATTTACAGTTTAACAGACCTTTTTTCATTACTCATCTAATTTCATTTCAGAATGAGCCATCTACAGATGGTAGAATTGCAACGTTTCAAATTTTAAAGCAGGTAAAGAGACCTTAAAAATGGTTAAGTACATCTCCACTGTTTACCAATGACATTTAACTGGTAGCTGTCTACTTTACATAAGACTTGCTTAAACGAGGGAAATCATAGCTGGTTTTGGAAGCCTAGCTACTATCTACTTGTGGCTAGAGAGGTCACATTTCTTAGATGAGAAGTTACTTCTGCCATTTTTCTAAATCACATAATTGCATTCTAAATACTTATCCTTATACCCACAGATAAGTATAACTCTCACTCCTTATCCAAGAATCTCCTTTTCACAGAAGACAGAGACCATTAAAAAGAGCCACATGCAGAAAAAAAAGAGACCGTGAGGTACACAACTGCAACTGATAGATTTTCAACACAACTCCTACAACTAATATTCAAGGAACATCATTGACTATGGGGGCATAAAGATTATAAGTGCTAGAGGATTAGGAAATCTGCTGCAATATTGTATCTTCTATATATGAGAGGAAGTTTATAGTTATATAATCTGAACAATATAGCTGCCTATGCAAGACCTGAACAAATCCAACACTAATTGGCTTGTTGACACAAAGTAGAGAAAACTCACCTGAAGCCACCCTTAAAAGAAAAGCTACAAGCAAAAATGCTATAAGCTGCAGAAACCTTAAGTCCTGAGAAAAAGAGAATTAATTTTCCTCGGGTATGAAACCAAAAGCAACTGGACAGCCCTAAAAACTTACACATATTGGCAACACTAAGTAGAGTCAGCCAGTAGGCTGTATATATATATATATATATGTATATATATATACATATATATATGCATAACAATAATGATTAAAGAAAATGATGTCTTAAAATTGGAAGAACCAAAAGTACAGGGAGAAATTGGGATGAGTTGGCTGGAAGACATGAGAATAATGCTGTACATTTTAATTAAAAGTAAAATAAAAAATTGACTCTGAAAATATAGTACAAGTAGCGGCTATTCCTGGTTGTCAACTTGACTATATCTGGAATAAACTATAATTCAGAATTGGAGGGCTCACCTGTGGGCCTAATCTGAGAGATACAAGTTTCTGACAAGGACCTTGGCATGGAGATCTTGAGGCATAGTGGCTATGAATCCTAGAAGATTAAGACAGGATGATCTCCGAGTTCAGGGTCATCTGGGATTAAAGGTGTGGTGGTACACACCTTTAATTTGGGCCATACCTTTTGCTGGAGACCTATATAAGGACATTGGAAGGAGGAAGGCTCTCTCTTCTTCATCTGTTTGCCTTATGGGACTGAGCAATTGCTAGATCCTTGGACTCCATTCACAGCTGCTGCTGACCATTGTTTGGAGTTGGACTACAGACTGTAAGTCATCAATAACTTCCTTTACTATATAGAGACTACTATACGTTCTGTGACTCTAGAGAACCCTGACTAATACAAAGTTGGTACCCTGATTCTACAGAACCCTGACTAATACAGTACATTACAAAATAACTACCAAAAGAGGGTAGAAATATCAGAAATACAAATATTTGGGTCTTTGAAAATGTAGAGAAAAGAATGAAACTATTTTAGCTTATAAGATTTGTCAAAGGCAAACCTAAAATGCCAACACTTGGGAAGTATGAGGATTAGAAGCTGCTAGGTTTTACCAGGTTGACTTCCAGATATTACTAGTTTAGTCACTATTAGGCTGGAAGAACATATAGCGCCCTGGATAACCCACCAAGTGAAACAGACAAAGTAGTAGACACTGTATATATGGTCCCTGAAGAGGACAAGTGAATTCAGGCCAAACCGCTATGTAGTTTAGTTAAAGCAATCTTACATAGAATTTTTGGCAGAAAATGGCACTGTTTACTGAAGTGCTTGTGAATTATTAAATATTTGGCATTGGGTGAAATATTTTGAGGTAGAAACAAAAATATTAAAACAAAAAACTTACATAGGAAGAATTAAAATGTAGGTAATATATCCATAGAAATTCCTTCTTTGCTTTCACTTCTTATAGAATATTACTGTTCTAGTGTATTACTATTTTTCTTGATAGGAAATTGAAGTATTAAATATGCTACTATGCTGTTTAAAGTAATCATGGTGATAACAGGTATTTAGTGTTTTATGAAACAATTTTTTGAATTGTCTTTCTCACTCAGAACACTGAACAAATATCCACAAATATTCCCACATGAAAACATGCACAGCAAAGCCTCTGTTATAAAAGTTTGTGTGACAAAGCAGCCATGGCAATTACAGATTGCTATATTATCTTGCATTTTCTTTAACATGGTTGTTCCTTCAATAGGCTTATTCAAAGACAAGGCAGATAATTAGAAACATGGGTAATAAAAAAAAACATATTGTCATTTAGTCTTTTCATTTCAGAATAGGGTTCAAGGTTACTACTAGGTATCATGCAGATAACATGCTGTTAAGATTGTAGAGACGGAGGAACACTCCTAGTTTGCTAGTCTAATTGCAAGCTGTTACAACCACTGTTATTTATAATAACCAGAAGCTAGAAACAACCCAGATGTCATGAACACAGAGAACGTGGTACATTTACACAATGGAGTACTACTTAGCTGTTAAAAACAATGACTTCATTAAATTCGAAGGCAAATGGATGGAACTAGAAAATATCATTGTGAGTGAGGTAACCCTGTCACAAAAGAACATACATGATATCTACTTATTGATAAGTGGATAATAAAAAAAAATAGCTCGGAATACCCATAATACAACTCACAGATCATATGAAGGTCAAAAATCTGCTTTAGCACAGACTGTGTTCAATAAGCACACCTTACAAGTTCTCATTGAATCAGAAAAGGCTGCTGGTTTGGATGATCTTTTTTACTGTTACTTGGATCTATGAATGCTCAATTAGGTGGATGAATGGAGCATGAACAATAAAGAACACCAAAATAAGCACAAATGTTGTCTTGAAACTTCAGTTCTATTCTATTTAAAGAAGTTGCTGATGGTGAAGGAACTGTGGCAAACACAGATTTCCTGCTTGGAGTTCTTCATGAGTTGGGAGCTGAGGATGCTCCACTCAGAGATTCCTCTCCAATACTGCTTCCACTGTTCCTTGACTCCTTATGGTGGGGCTAGCTTAGTAAGCTTTCATGTGTGAAAAAATTAGCATATATTAACACATCTTAATTATGGATTCTTAACTTTATGTATCTTTAACATGAATTTCTGTCTTTCCCTACTTAAGTTTCAGTGAGGAGTGGTTTGGAATTTCCTGATTTAGCATCTATATTGCAATATTAGAGGATACATTATCAAAACTTGTCCTAATTTATTCTTTTCAGCTAGAATGGGGTCAAGGTTTAAAAACTTGTGTGTAAGTGTATGTGTGTGTGTGTGTGTGTGTGTATGTGTGTGTGTGAGTGAGTGTGTGTGTGTGTGTGAGAGAGAAAGAGAGAGAGAGAGAGAGAGAGAGAGAGAGAGAGAGAGAGAGAGAGAGAGAGAGAGAGAGAGAGAGAGAGAGAGAGAGAGAGAGAGAGAGAGAGAGAGAGAGAGTATCATTAGTTTTCTTTTCTCAATTACTATAGTCCCTATATTTTGGGACAGATAATTCCCTGAACCTACAGCTCAGTGAATGAACTACACTAGCTGGTCAATAAACTTCTAGATCTGCCTGTCTCTGTCCTCTCCGGTCTGGAATTCTAAATATATGTATTTTGTAAATTGCTTTGACCTGGACTTTGAGGATCTGAACTTGTGTCCTAGTATATGTGCTACAAGTACTTTATGAACTGAACAAATTCCCCAGCCTGAGAATAATACTTTTTTGTTCTTTATTTTTCATATTGTCACTCATAATAGTGAATAGTGACTCATGGGAAATTCACCCTTTCTCATTTCAGAATCTCCCCCAAAATGTTTAAGAAAAGTATGTCAGGCTGATTTAACAATCACCATGGAGTCCTTACAGCTTGGAATCACAGAATTAAGGTTGGCAACTTCGGTACAAGTTCTTGTCAAGAAATAAAAAGTCACAACAGTCACAACATCATTATCTTTGAGATAAAACAATGTTCAATGTTTGATTAAAGCTTGTAGAACTCCTTTTATCTTTTCATATGTGCAAACATTATACAAAAGCTTGTATTATAAAAGCTAACAGAGCTGCCTGTATTCCACTTGCTATGAGATAACAGGAGACAGGAAAACATATTAGCTAGCAGATAATTCATTGTGTGTTACAAATAATTTTAAACAATAATATTGAATGCCTTTGAGAAAATGATACTCTGACAATTATTGTTATTTAGAAATACTGAAAGAACTCAGTGATTTTAGAATACTTGCTATTCTTCCAGAGAACCAAAGTTTCATTCTTAACATCTAGTTTGGGGAGCTCACAACTATATAACTCCAGTTCCAGAGTATCAGATGACTTCTTTTGATCACTGCAAGCACTCATGTGCATATGCATATACTTACACACACACACACACACACACACACACACACACACACACACACACA
>JADRCD010126739.1:9854-27400 GCA_019843815.1 Montemys delectorum | reverse complement strand
ACACACACACACACACACACACACACACACACACACACACACACACAAATAAATATTAAAATAAACTTAAAACATCAATTAAGGGTATTCTATACCTAGATTTATTCAAGAGAAGTGGAGACAATTCAAGGAAGTCCCCTTTAGGTCAAATTCACATCCTATTAGTGCCACTAAAAACAAAATAGAGCTTCTGGTCTGCAACTATGTCCTGGGCAGATTGGGCACTTCTGCCCCTTTCCACATATCAGAGATAGCCTGTCTCCCATGAGGTCGGCAATAACCAGGGTTGTAGGTGAGAACCCCATCTCTATACCTACCCTAGCTGGGACCACCATGTTGCACAACAGACAGGGGACCTATCTGCCCCTGCCAGACACATATCTTTCTTCCTTTCTGAAAATTTGACTAGAGCAGATTGTTTGTTCCTGACCTTTTCCCACACCCCAGAGCCTGTCTGTCTACCAGTATTTTTCTGTAACAGGGACACAGATTTCCTGACTCTTAGGAAGTCTGCTATAACTAAGGACACCAGAGGCCTTCCATAACTATGGACACAAGAGAACTCCTAACCAGAAACAGCACTGTCTAACTCCCAAGAGACCTGCTTTAATCCAGCTCACTGAGGTCTACCTGCCTACAAGACTACAGCCAGAGAAAACCAGGCCAATTAACACCAGAAATAACCAGATGGTAAGAGGCAAGCACAAGAACATAACCAACAAAAATGAATGTAGCTTTGCCAGTTCTTCTACCACAGCAAGCCCTGGATACTCTAACATACCTGAAAAGCAAGATTCAGACCTAAAATGCTATCTCATGAAATTGATCGAGTCCTTTAAGGGGGATACAGGTAAAGAGGTAGAAGCTCTTAAAGAGGAAACAAATATCTTAAAGAAACACAGGAAAATACAATCAAACAGGTGATGGGATTGAACAAAATCATCTAAGACCTAAAAATAAAACAATAAACAATAAAGAAATCACAAATACAGGCAACCCTGGAGTTGTAAAACCTAGGAAAGAGATCAGGATTTACAGAATCTATAGATTACATAGGTTATATATATATTATTATATATATTATTATATATATTATATAGATTATTATAGAATCTATAGAATGAAACTGATAGAAGAGAGAATCCCAGGCATAGAAGATACCATAGAACATATTCATACAATTTTCAAAAGCAATACAAAGTGCAAAATGCGTCTAAAGCAAAACATTCAAAAAATCAGGACACAATCAAAAGAACAAACCTAAGAGGAATAGGTAGAGAAGAGCATGAAGACTTCCAATTAAATGTGACAGAAAACATCTTCAACAAAATCATAGAAGTAAACTTCCTTAAGAAAGAGAGGGCCATAAATGTACAAGAAGCTTGTAGAACACATAGGAAAAAAATCCTCCCATTACATAATAATCAAAACACTAAATGCATAGAACTAAGAAAGAATATTGAAAGTTGTAACAGAAAAAGGCCATGTAATATATAAAGGCAAGCCTAACAGAATTACATCACACATTTTAACAAAGACTCTAAAAGCCAGAAGATCCTAGACAGATGCCATGCAGACATTAAGAGTACACAAATGTCAGGTAAAGCTACTATACACTGCAAAATTCTCAGTCACCATAGATGGAGAAATCAAGATATTCTATGACAAAACCAAATTTAAATAGTAACTTTCTACTAATCTAGCTTGACAGGGGATATTAGAAGGAAAACTCTGAAACAAGGAAGGTAACTATACCCCCAAAATACTAAAAATTAATCACGTCACAACAGACCCAAAATAAGATAACCACACAAACATAATAGCATTTATAATAACAAAAATAACAGAAACCAACAATCAGTGATCTTTAATATCTCTCAACATCAATAGACTCAATCCCTACCTCAGTGTCAAATACAGACACTGAATCAGAGTAAAAGGCTGAAAAAAGTTTTCCAAGCAAATGTTCACAAGAAACAAACTGCAGTAGCCATTCTAATATCTGATAAAATACACTTTCAACCAAAAGTTATCAAAAGAGATTGGGAAGGACACTACAAACCCATCAAAGAAAAAAATCTACCAAGATTAAGTCTAAATTTTGAACATCTATGTCCCAAATGGAAGGACACCCACATTCGTAAAAGAAACTTTACTCAAGATCAAAACATACATTGAAATTCACACAATAATGGGGGAACACCTCACTCTTACCAATGAACAGGTCATTGAAACAGAAACTAAACAGAAACACAATGAAATTAGCAGAAGTTATGAATCAAATGGATTTAACAGGAATTGAGGAAATTAAAAAAAATCATCAAGTCTTACTACAAAAACCTATACTCAACAAAACTTAAAAAGGTAGAGAAGATGAATGATTTTCTAGACTTGCCATCATAAAATAAAAACTATAATACACCTATAATTATTTCTTCACTCTTTCTTCTTATATCCAATTTAATATTCATTTTCCTATTCTCTAAGTTTATTTAATTTTTATAGTGTTTTTATACTTTAAATATAGCTAAAAACATCACAAAGCCAATCATCATTTTTCTATATTCATTTCATTGTTTTCCCCTCTTGATGTAAAATGTAAAATGTAGTAACCAAAAATGCATACTTTACACTAAATTGTGAATAAGTAAACATTTGATGGAAACTTAATGTTTGATGGAAATAAATTTGATGTGATCTTAAGAAGAATTAAGTGTTTTTAAATATCAATTTTAACATTCAAACAAAGTTATTCGATAAAAAGTATATTGACATAAAATATCAAGCTGGAGAGATGGCTCAGCAGTTAAGAGCACTTATTGCTCTTCTAG
Organism: Montemys delectorum; assembly: GCA_019843815.1. Taxonomy (NCBI): domain Eukaryota; kingdom Metazoa; phylum Chordata; class Mammalia; order Rodentia; family Muridae; genus Montemys; species Montemys delectorum. The sequence goes on along the minus strand of JADRCD010126739.1, from coordinate 24,569 downwards.
AGGTCCTGAGTTCAATTCCCAGCAAACACATGGTGACTCATGCTCATCTGTAATGGGAACTGATGCCCTCTTGTGGGCATCACAAGCTACAGTGTAGTTTCATACATAAAATATGTAAGTAATACATAAAAAAAGAAATGAAATGAGTTCCATGAAAGACGAAGTATGTTCATTTATTTTCTTAGGAAAATATCAATTTTGGTAATCCTTCATGGAATAACGTATATCCATAAGAACTAAGAAACTAAACAGCCCAATGTTCATGCCTATAATCTTAGTCCTTGGAGATGAAGTCAAGAGAATTTCTACTGAAACAAGGCCAGCATTGCCTATGTAAATATAAAACTGAAATAAAATAAAGATTTAAACTTAAAAATAAAATGATTTTGATGGGGATTGTATTGAATCTGAAGATTGTTTTTGGTAAGGTGGCCATTTTACTATGTTAATCCTACAGATTCATAAGCACCAAAGACCTTTCAATCGTCTGACTTCTTCAATTTCTTTCTTTAGGGACTTGAAGTTCTTGTCACAGAGACCTTTTATTTGCTTGGTTAGAGTTACACCAAGACAGTTTATATCATTTGTGAATTTTTCATGACAGGTATTTTTATGCTAATTTTTATCAGCCCATTTATCCTTTGTATAGAGTTAATTTAATATTGCATCACTTTGATGAATTTGTTTATCAGCTGTAGGAATTTTCTTATATAATGTTTAGGGTCACTTATGCGTACTATCATATAAGCCACAAATTATGGTACCTTGACTTCTTCCTTTCCAATTAGTATCCATTTAACCCACTTTTGTGTTCTAATTGCTCTAGCTAGAACTTCAAGTACAATATTGAATAAATAGGGAGAGAATGGGAAGCCTTATCTTGTCCCTGATTTTAGTGGGATTGCTTCGAGTTTCTCTCTACTTAATTTGATGTTGGCTGTTACCATGCTGTATATTGCTTTTATTATGTATAGGTATGTGCCTTGAATTCCTGATCTCTCCATGACATGAAGGAGTGTTGCATTTTGTCAAAGACTTTTCAGAATCTAATGCGAAGATCATGTGATTTTTTTTCTTTGAGTTTGTTTATATAGTGTATTACTTTGATGGGTTTCCATATATTGAACCATCTCTGCCTCCCTGGAATGAAGCCTACCTGATAGGAATGATTGAATGATCATTTCAATGTGTCCTTTGATTCAGATTGCAAGAATTTTATTTAGTATTTTTTGCATACATATTCAATAGAAAAACTGGCATGAAGTTCTCTTTCTTTCTTGGATCTTTGTGTGTCTTAGGTATCAGAGTAACTGCAATTTCATAGAATGAATTACATATTATTCCTTCTGTTTCAGTTTTCTGGAATAGTTTGAGGAGTATTGGTATTAGATGTTCTTTGAGGTTCTGATAGAATTCTGCACTAAAACCCTTTGGTCCTGGGATTTTTTTTCTGTTGGAGACTTTTAATGACTGCTTTTATTTCCTTAGGAGTTACAGGATTGGTCAGATTGTTTAAGTGATCTTGACTTAACTTTGGTATGTGATATTTGTCTAAAAACATCCATTTCATCTAGATTTTCCAGGTGTTGTGGAGTATAGGCTTTCTTCACAGAGATAGAAAGAGCAATTTTCGAGTTCATATGGAAAAACAAAAATTTCAGGATAGCAATAATCAACTGCTCTTCCAAGGCTCTGAGTTCAATTCCCAGCAACCACATGGTGGCTCACAACCATCTGTAATGGGATCCGATGTTGTCTTCTGCTGTGTCTGAAGACAATGACAGTGTGCCCACACATACAAAACAACTATGACTGGAGCAGCGCTGGAGGGAGTTAGGCAGGAGAGGGCAGGGCTAGGGAAAAAAAATAAAAGAGCCTAAGTATCAAACTACAAGCTTTAAAAAAAAAAGAACTTCAGGAAGAATCAGAAACCTCATGGTATTGGTACAGAGACAGATAGGTTGATCAATGGAATAGAATTGAAGTCCCAGAAATAAACCCACAGACCTCTGGACACTTGATCTTTGACAAAGAAGCCAAGAACATACACTGGATAAAAGAAAGCATCTTCAACAAATGGTGCTGTTCTACCTGGTGATCTGCATGTAGAGGAATACAAATTGATCCATTTTTATCACCTTCTACAAAGCTCAAGTCCAAGTGGATCAAGGACCTCCACATAAAACAAGAGACCCTGAATTCAAAAGAAGAGAAAGGGGGAAATGTGTTCATTGGCACCAGAAAATTTCCTCAAGAGAATACCAATGGCTCTGGCTATAAGATTAACAATTGGTAAATCGGACCTTGTGAAACTGAAAAGTTTATGTAAGGCAAAGGACACATTCAGTAGGACAAAAGGGAAACCTACAGATTGGGAAAAGATCGTTCCTAACTCTACATTCAAAATATACAAAGAACTCAAGAAATTAGACTTCATAAAACCAAATAACCCAATTAAAAATGGGGTACAGAGCTAAACAAACTATTCTTAACTGAGGAATCTCAAATGGCTGAGAAGCACCCAAAGAAATGTTCAACATCCTTAGTCATCAAGGAAATGCAAATAAAAACGACCGAGATACCACTTTACAACTATCAGAATGGCTAACATCAAAAACTAAGGTGATCACAGATAGTGGGGAGGATGTGAAGAAAGAGGAACACTCCTCCATCGCTGGTACATCCACTTTGGAAATCAATCTGTCAATTCCTCAGAAAAGTGGAAATAGTTCTATCTGAAGACCCAACTATATCACTCCTGGGCATATACACAAAAGATGCTCCACCATATCACAAATACACATGTCCTACTATGTTCATTTATTTATAATAGCCAGAAGCTGGAAACAACTTAGATGTCACTCAATGGAAGGATAGATAGAGAAAATGTGGTACATTTACACAATGGACTACTACTCAACTATTAAAAATGAGTGAGGTAACCCAGAAAAAAGGCATACATGGTATGTACTCACTGATAAGTGAATATTATCCAAAAAACTCAGAATACCCAGGATATAACTCACAGACCATATGAAGCTTAATAAGAGGGAAGTCCAAAGCGTGGCTGCTTCATTTCCCTCTTAAAAGGGGGAACAAAATAATCACAGGAGGCAGAGGGAGGGTGGAATCTGGATAAGAGAGAAGGGAGAGGGAAAAAGAGTGGGCAGGATCAGAGATGGGGGAGACATTAGAGAAAGCCCAGAGAGCTAGGATAATGAATAAATATATGCAGCAGTGTGGGTGAGGAACAGGGTAACCACCAGAATTTCCCAGAATTCAGGGATGCTAGAGGCTCTCAGGACCCAATGGGAATGACATTAGCCAAAATGCCTAACAGTGGGGAGATAGAACCTGAAGAAACCACCTCCGGAAGATGGACATGGCCCTCAGTTGAGGGATGGTGCCACTCACCTATCTCAAAATTTTTAACCCAGAATTTTTCCTGTCTAAAGGATATGCAGGGACATAAAATGGAACAAATAGTGAAGCAAAGGCCATCTAGAGACTGCCTAACCTTGGGATCCATTTCATCTGGAGACACCAAACTTCGACACTTGCTGATGCCAAGATGTGTTTGCAGACAGGATCCTGGCATGACTGCCCTTTGAGAGGCTTTGTGAGCACCTGACTGAGACAGATGCAGATACTTACAGCTAACAACTGGAATGAGCCCAGGGACCCAATTGGAAGGGTTGGGGAAGGACTGAAGGAGCTGAAGGGGATTGCGACCCCATAGGAAGAACAAAAATATCAGCTAACTGGACCTATTGGAGCTTCCAGGGACTAAGCAACCAACCAAAATGAAGGAGTTAGAGAAAGGTTCTATGGAGCTGAAGGGTTTGCAGCCCCTTAGGATGAACAACAATTACTAACTAGTACCCTTAGAGCTCCCAGGGACCCAATCACCAATCAAGGACTATACAGGGTGGGACTGAATGTTCTGGCAGCATGTGTATAGTAAAGGATTGAAAATTCGATCATCAATAGGAGGAAAGGACCTCGGCCTTGTGAAGGTTTTGTGCCCCAGTGTAGGGGAATGCCAGGGCCAATAAGTGGGAGAGGGTGGGGTGGCAGGCATGGGGAAGGGGGAGGCAAAAGGGGTTTGTTCTTGTTGTTTTTGTTTGTTTGTTTGTTTTTTTGGAGGGAACCTGGGAAAGGAAAAATTTACATGTAAATAAAGAAAATATCTAATTTTAAAAAAAAAGAACATATATGGGCTGGTCAACAGCCCCCGTTACATGTATAGCAGAGGACTGCTTTGTTTGGCCTCAGTGCAAGGGGATGCGACTGGTCTTGTAGAAAATTGAGATCCCAGAGAAGAGGATGGGAGTGAATGGGTGGGAAGCCCGTGGAGAAGGTACCTGGAACCTACCGCTTGTTAATAGAACAAACAATAAATCCCTTTAGTCTTTTAATAGAGAGTGAGGAGAGAGAAGTAGGACAGTCTTAAATGATACTAATGAAATGGCTTTTACAATAACCCAGGTAATTGACGAGAATTCCATGATGATTTAAATGTTCTTTCCTTGTTAGCAGCCAGCAACGTCTTCAGAATTCTGTTGATATTTAACACTGAGACAGCATTAGAAGAAAGATGGAATTCACAGAGGTTTTCTTAGCCTTTGAGGTGTGGATATGACTTTAGCATCCAGTTAATCATTGTCCCCCCCTTTTTTTGTCCCTTTTTAAGCTACTTTTTTTGTCTTCAAGAAAGTTCTATGGTCTAGAAACACTTCTATCTAACATTTCTAAGTTTTAAAAAAGAAAATGTGTGCTAAAAAGACCTTGCTGATGATTTAGGATGGTGGATCTGTTAATCTCATTAGAAGCCACAGCGAGATACCATAAGCCACACTGTCACCTCCACCCTCAGGGTTATGTGCAAGGAGTCACACACTATTTTGCTTCTCATGCTGATGAGCCTTTCCCTCTCTCCCTTCCTCCTGTCTTTACCATCTTCTGATACCCAGAATACATGTATATTCCTATGGGAAACAAGTTCTGTATCAGTTTTTCCACAATTGTGATCCCCAATTTTGTGTAAATTATATATCTTCCAATATCAAATTTATCTTCTTTTTAAAATAGGATCTTAACTGTAGTTCAGGCTGGCTTGGAATCCATGGCAGTTTATGTGCCTGAGCTTCTTTCCCAAATACTGGCATGAGGTGAATGAGACAACACACCAAACTCAAATACTTTGTTATTGTTGGAGAGAAAAAAGTTGAACTTCTCACTTCTCAGATGACAGCTACTATTTATTTTTTGTAAAAAGTTCTTCTTTGATTTGAATCAAATACAATAACCACAATGATTTATAGCCTTTCTGTGTAATTGAAACTCTGAACTCACATCAAGAACTTTAACATGACTATATTCAGAAAAAAAACTGTATTCAATTCAAAACCTAATACTATTATTAAAAATATGTTCAGTACATATTTAATCTTTAATTATATAAATGTATGAGAAGGCCATTAATAACATATATTGACATACTTTTATTAAATTTTGACAATTAATTTTGTCATAGGATAATCAATAACCTTAAACAGAACAAAACTCATATATGATATTGATTTGGAGCCAGGAAAAGTCATTAAAACATTGCTTAGAGGAACAAATAAAATTATAACAGGAATATTGAGAAATATTAATACATTTTAAAAATATATGTGAATTTCTAATAATAGTAATTTATAGAAAATTTCACTAAGACTTAAATTTTGGATGGAAAAAAGAATGAAAATATCTGATATACTTGTAGCAGTTAAAAAAATCTGTGTCTGTATTAAATATTAGGCAAGTATTGGTGAACGGAGTAAATCACTTCTTCTGTTTTTATGCAGAAAAATCGTGACCACACCATTAGACAGCAGGCTAGGAAAGCAGAAAGACCAGAGCTGGTTGGATCTAATCACATCTGAGATGTGTGCAGAACAGGTCAAACTTCCTGCCTATGGACTACATAGAGATTTTCCTGTTTTTTTTTTTTTTTCTGACATCCTGCTTCCACAACCCTCTTCAGCTTGCAGGTATGCCTCAGCCCCACAGCCACAGCAAGTTTCATGCCTCCTGCACGTTTCCACCATGCTCTCAACTGAGGTTTATATTTTTTCATTAAAATATTCTTTAGAAGTAGTATGATTTCTTGGCTGTGTATTCTTTGATAACTCATAAATTTCTGCTGTTTTCTTGTTTTCGAAAACCATAAGTGGGTCATAGACAAATTTATGCTTAAACTACCCCCAAATAAAGCAGATATTTTATCAGAGGAAAGATTTCCTTTCTATAGATGGGTAGAATAATATCTCAAAGAAGAGTCCATTACTATGGATGGAGATTGCAACTGAGGAGTTATTGGAGAGCAGAATGCAGAGAACATTCTTGCTCTAACATTCTCACCTGCATCAAATAACTATGTCTACCTAGTGCACTTACAGAACTCCCCTCCTGTGCCACTGACCACTTCTTTCCTATGTCCTGTAAGTCACTGAATGTAATCATCATTAGAAGATGGAGTGATTTTGCAGAAGCCTAGGAAACACAACAGGGGCTGAGCTACATCCATGGCAATTAGTTCATTTTTATATGCCCAGCATGGTAGCCACTTGTCCTGGGGAGACTGCTAGGGGAGTTTGGGAAATGAATGTGACCTTTAACTGTAGCTTGGAGCACAGATTGCCCATCCCTGTTCTTCCTATCAATGGAAGGGATAAAGGCTGGGTTAATTATGTGCATGTTCCCGCTCTGTGGAACACATTCAGACATGACTAATCAGTCTGTTCATAAGTAGTGGTGGGGAGATTCACCAAGAGCTCAGACAAAGCACCATATACAAGGAGAATCCATGCTAAAAGGCACATTGGAAGGCAGAGAGATCATGAAAATAAATTTGTTTAGTCACTGATTTATTTTTCTTTCTGTGGGATATTACAGGCCAATTTGGCAGATGGAGAGGGTAGCAGAGAGTAACGAGCTCTGGAAAACACAGGCAAACATGAAATTTTGCCTGTTTTTCATCTTCACACACTCACAGTGTGGGTGGCCAGAGGAAAAAAAAATTTTTCTCAGACAAATATACCATAAAGTGTGTGTTCTTTTTATCCTAGCTACTCTCAATAACTACTAAATAATCACATTACATATTTATATTAAGATTTAAGACATATGTATTATCCCTTAATACCAAATTCAGAAGATAAACATGTTAGACAGAAGAAAACATGCCCTACTTGTGTTTGAAATGAAAACAAAGTAAGAAAATAACATGTAAGGGAAAAAAATCACCTCTGTACTAAACCTCAGAGTCTCTCTAGGATAAAGCTCAGCTGATGCTAAGGATAGAAACAACCAGCTGTTGAACTTTGAAGTAATTGGTTCACAGCTGTGCTTATACTGAGATGGAAATATGGAAATACATTTGTACAGAGGAAGAGTTTTTTTTTTCTTTTTGAGTTGTAATGAGAGAGTTGTCAAATTAAACCCAAACTGCTGTGAGTAAAATAAATTACATGTGGAAATTCAGTTTCTGATACTTTGACTCGGTAGGTCCTTTCGTTATGATTTCCAGAATGCACTCTTATGTTAACCATCAGAAGAAAGTTTGTCTTAGTCCCTTATGTTCCTATCAAGGAAGCAAGTGACCTAAAATGAGCAATATATATTTCTGTATCATAAAATATGTAAGATTGGACTCAGTGTAACACAGCACATTTCAAGCATTTATTCAATGCATGCAACATCTAACACAAAAGATGTTAAGACCACATTCCTGGATTTAAGTATATTTGAAATATACTTGGTAAGGTGAGATTAGCACATTTGAAAGAGGGTGACAGAATACAGGGACAATCTGAAAAGAAATCAGCAGGAACTGAAATAATAAGAAAGGGCTTTGTAGGAGAGAGAGAATATGGGTTTAAAATAGAATAACAGAAAATCAGAGCAAAGCATTTCTAAAGCATGTGTGTACAAAGCTATACAGCATGAATGTGGAGCAAGGATTCAGGGAGATGCATGATGAGTTCATGGAGAGTGATATAGACCCCTGGGGAACCAATGATTCTATGGCCTTGGGCTTAAGAGGATTTACAGAGATAGCTTAGGTCCTTTAAGGGCTACTTAGAACACCCCCCTGCCAAATACACACACCACACACACATTCATTGATTCAGAGTGGTCATATGATCAGGGTCATAATTCACTTCAGAATAAATAGAAAACACTGCTCCATATAAAGACTTGGAGTTCCATTTTAGCAGTGAGACTAATATGCTGTGTAATGTCCAATATGTTCCTTGTCTTCTTGACATTTGGTAGAAAAATATACATTCATAATACATTCCTAAGGCTAAAGTTAAATTAAAAAAAAACCACTACCAAGATGAATTCTCAATTCTAAACCTCTATACTCTAAATTAAAGGGCATCTACATTTATAAAAGAAACTTTACTAAAGCTCAAAGCACATATTACACAATAGTACAAAGCACAAAGCACAAGCTCACACAATAGTAGTGGGAGATTTCAACACCACACTCTCTGCAATGGACAGATCATGGAAACAGAAACTAAACCAGGACACAATGAGAAGTTATGAAACAGATGTATTTAACAGATATCTATAGAACTTTTTATCCTAAAACAAAAGGATATACGTTCTTCTCAGCACCTGATGGTACCCTCTCCAAAATTGATTATATAATTGGTTGCAAATCAGGCCTCCACAGAAGGTTGAAATAATTCCTTGTATCCTATCAGATCACCATGGACTAAGGCTGCTCCTCAATAACAACGTAAACAATAGAATGCCCACATACACTTGGAAGCTTAACAACAATCTACTCAATGATAATTTGGTCAAGGAAGAAATAAAGAAAGAAATTAAAGACTTTCTAGAGTTTAATGAAAATGAAGCCACAACATACCCAAACCTATAGGACACAATGAAAGCAGTCCTAAGAGGAAAACTCATAGCTTTAAGTACCTCCAAAACAAACTGGAGAGAACATACACTAGCAATTTGACAACACACCTGAAGGTGCTAGAAAAAAAAAGAAGCAAATTCACCCAAGAGGAGTCAAAGGCAGGAAATAATCAAACTCAGGGCTGAAATCAACCAAATAGAAACAAAAAGAACTATACAAAGAATCAACCAAACCAAGAGCTAGTTCTTTGAGAAAGTCAACAAAATAGATAAACCCTTAGCCAGACTAACTAAAGGGCACAGAGATAGTCTCCTAATTAACCAGATCAGAAATGAAAAGTGAGACATAACAACAGACACTGAGGAAATCCAAAATATCATTAGATCCTACTACAAAAGCCTATACTCAACAAAACTGGATAATCTGGATGAAATGGACAATTTTCTAGACAGATACCAGGTACCAAGGTTAAATCAAGATCAGATCAACAATCTAAATAGTCCCATATCTGCTAGTGAAATAGAAACAGTCATAAATAGTCTCCCAACCAAAAAGAGCCCAGGACCAGATGGTTTTAGTGCAGAGTTTATCAAACCTTCAAAGAAGACATAATTCCAATACTCCTCAAACTATTTAACAAAATAGAAACTGAAGGCACTCTACCCAATTTGTTCTATGAAGCCACAATTACTCTTATACCTAAACCACACAAAGACTAAACGAAGAAAGAAAACTTTAGACCAATTTCCCTTATGAATATCGATGCAAAAATACTCAATAAAATTCTTGCAAACTGAATCAAAGAACACATCAAAACAATCATCCACCATGATCAAGTAGGCTTCATCCCAGGGATGCAGGGATGGTTCAATATACGGAAATCCATCAACGTAGTTCACTACATAAACAAACTCAAAGAAAAAAACATATGATCATCTCACTAGATGCTGAGAAAGCATTTGACAAAATCCAACATCCCTTCATGATAAAAGTCTTGGAAAGATCAGGACTTCAAGGCCCATACTTGAACATAGTAAAGCAATATACAGAAAACCAGTAGCCAACATCAAACTAAGTGGAGAGAAACTTGAAGCAATTGCACTAAAATCAGGGACAAGACAAGGCTGCCCACTCTATCCCTACCTATTCAATATTGTACTTGAAGTCTTAGGCAGAGCAATTAGGCAACAAAAGGAGATCAAAGGGATACGAATTGGAAAGGAAGAAGTCAAATTATCTCTATTTGCTGATGATATGACAGTATACTAAAGTGACCCCAAAAATTCTACCAGAGAGCTCCTAAACCTGAAAAACAACTTCAGAAAAGTAGCTGGATATAAAATTAACTCAAGCAAATCAGAGGCCTTCCTATACACAAAGGATAAACAGGCAGAGAAAGAAATTAGGGAAACAACACCACACCCTTCACAATAGTTACAAATAATATAAAATACCTTGTTGTAACTCTAACTAAGCAAGTAAAGGAACTGTTTGCCAAGAACTTCAAGTCTCTGAAGAAGGAAATTGAAGAAGATCTCAGAAGATGGAAAGATCTCCCAGGCTCATGGATTGGCAGGATTAATATAGTAAAAATGGCCATCTTACCGAAGGCAATCTATAGATTCAATGCAATCCCCATCAAAATTCCCACTCAATTCTTCAAAGACTTAGAAAGGGCAATTGGAGTTAGAGAAAGGATCTATGGAGCTGAAGGGTTTGCAGCCCCTTAGGATGAACAGCAATATGAACTAACTAGTACTCTCAGAGTTCCCAGGGATCCAACCACCAAACAAGGACTATACATGGTAGGACTGAATGTTCTGGCAGCATGTGTATAGTAAAGGATTGCAAATTTGATCATCAATAGGAGGAAAGGACCTAGGCCTTGTGAAGGTTTTGTGCCCCATTGTAGGGGAATGCCAGAACCAATAAGTGGGAGAGGGTGGGGTGGCAGGCATGAGGAGGGGGGAGGCAACAAGTGTTTCTACTTGTTGTTTTTGTTTGTTTGTTTGTTTGTTTTTTGGAAAGGAAACTGGGAAAGTAGAAATTTAAATGTAAATAAAGAAAATATCTAATAAAAAAAAAGAAAGAAAGGGCAATTGGCAAATTCATCTGGAACAACAAAAGACCCAGGATAGCCAAAAATATTCTCAACAATAAAGAAATATCTGGTGGAATCACAATCCCTGACCTTAAGCTGTACTACAGAGCAATTGTGATAAAAACTGCATGGTATTGGTACAGTGACAGGCAGGTAGATCAATGGAACAGAATTGAAGACCCAGAAATGAACCCATGTACCTGTGATCACTTGATCTTTGACAAAGGAGCTAAAACCATACAGTGGAAAAAAGATAGTATTTTCAACAGATGGTGCTGGCTCAACTGGCAGTTAACATGCAGAAAAATGCAAATCAATCCATTCCTTTCTCCTTGTAGAAAGCTCAAGTCCAAGTGGATCAGGGACCTCCATTTCAAACCAGATACACTGAAACTAATAGAAAAGAAAGTGGGGAAGAACCTCGAGCAAATTGGCACAGGTGAAAATTTCCAGAAGAGAGCACCAATAGCTTCTGCTCTAAGATCAAGAATTGACAAATGGGACCTCATAAAGTTGCAAAGCTTCTGTAAGGCAAAACACACTATCAATAGGACAAAATGGCAACCAACAAATTGGGAAAAGATCTTTACCAACCCTAGATCGGATAGAGGACTAATATCCAATGTATACAAAGAACTTCAGAAGTTAGACTCGAGAGAACCAAATAACCCTATAAAAAATGGGGTATAGAGCTAAACAAAGAATTTTCAACTGATGAACACCGAATGGCTGAGAAGCATCTAAAGAAATGTTCAACATTCTTAGTCATCAGGGAAATGCAAATCAAAACAACTCTGAGATTCCACCTCACATCAGTCAGATTGGCTAGGATAAAAGACTCAGGTGACAGCACATGCTGGAGAGGTTGTTGAGAAAGAGGAACACTCCTTCATTGCTGGTGGGATTGCAAACTGGTACAACCACTCTTGGAATCAGTGTGGTGATTCCTCCAGAAATTGGAAATAGTTCTACCAGAGGACCCAGCTATACCACTCCTGGTCATATGCCCAAAAGATGCTCTAACATGTAATAAGGACACGTGTTTCACCATGTTCATAGCAGCCTTATTTATAATAGCCAGAAACTAGAAACAACCCAGATGTCCCTCAACAGAGGAATGGATACAGAAATTGTGGTATATCTACACAATGGAGTACTACTCAGCTATTAAAAACAATGAATTCATGAAATTCTTAGGGAAATGGATGGATCTGGAGAGTATCATCCTGAGTGAGGTAACACAATCACAAAAGAACATACATGGTATGCACTCTCTAAGTGGTTATTACCCTAGAAGTTTGGAATACAGGAAGAACAACCCACAAACCACAAGAAACTCAAGAAGAAGGAAGACCAAAATGTGGACATTTCATTCCTTCTTAAAAGTGGGAACCAAATACCCACAGAAGGAGTTGCAGAGATTAACTATGGAGCAGAGACTGAAGGAAGGACAAGCCAGCCTAAATGTAGCTATCTCCTGAGAGGCTCTGACAATACCTGACTAATACAGATGTAGAGGCTCACAGCCATCCATTGAACTGAGTACATGGTATCCAATGAAGGAGTTAGAAAAAGGACCTATGGAGCTGAAGGGCTTGCAACCCCTTAGGACAAACAACAATATGTACTAACTAGTGCCCTCAGAGCTCCAGGGACTCAACCACCAACCAAGTACTATATGTGATGGAACTGATTATTCTGGCTGGCAGCATGTGTATAGTAGAGGATTGTAAATTTGATCATCAATAGAAGGAGAGGACCTCAGCCCAGTGAAGGTTCTGTGTCCCATTGTAGGGGAATGCCAGGGCCAATAAGTGGGAGAGCGTAGGGTGGTAGGCATGGGGCGAGGGGAGGCAACAGGGTTTTTTTCTCGTTGTTTTTGTTTGTTTGTTTGTTTGTTTGTTTTTTGGAGGGGAATCTGGGAAAAGAGAAATTTACATGTAAATAAAAATACCTAATTAAAAAAAAGATATTAAGAAAAAGTAAAAAAAAAAAGAAACAAAAAACACTAATTTGTGTGTTTTGTAAGTCATGGTTGTGATTAAAACAGACAATTCTTAATTATTTCAGATCCATATCTTTTAAATGAACAGTGTCTAGATAGTATATATGTAAACATTTGATGCTGAAGGCTAGAGAAAAATTGTCTATCATTCTCAAAGTCTTCATTTTATTTTATAAGGATCTCTATGAAAAGTTGGAATGGAGACTAACCATCTCGAATCCCAACAATACTGGATTTCTGGACAGTAATTAGCATTTCCCATGTGGAAACTACTGACTAAGCTAATATGTTCTGTACATTACAATTCAACTTTTATTAACAAAATAGAAATACAATCTTACTCAACAAGTAAAACTTTCATAAACTAATTCCAATAAAACAATAGAGTAAAAGATGTTTAAAATAAAACAGACATGACCCTAGTAACTTCTCTTTGGGAACCTTAATGACGTCAGAGTTGACCTAGTAATCAGTCAAGAACCACAACAACAGTCAGTGAAATTTTAGCTTAATTTAGTATGCAGTGGAGATCCAAGTCCCTGTTTTAAAGGGGCAACCAGAGCAGGCAATTATTGAACTGTTGCTTCATATGGATATTCAACTCATTCATTAGCTGATATTACTCTTGGGTGCTTAATAAAACAATGAATTCATGAAAATCTTATGCAAATAGATGGAACTAGAAAATATCATCCTGACTGAGATAACCCAATCACAAAAGAAAACACATTGTATGCACTCCCTCATACATAGATATTAGCCCAGAATCTTGGAATACCGAAGATACAAATCACAAACCAGATGAAGTTCAAAAAGAAGGAAGACCAAAGTGTGGATACTTCGGTCCTCCTTAGAAGGGGGAACAAAATACCCACAGGAAGAGATACAGAGACAAAGTATGACACAGAAATCGAAAGAATGACTACTCAGAGACTGCTCCATGTGGGGATCTATCCCATATACAGTTATCAAACCCAGACACTATAGTGGATGCCAACAAGTGCTTGCTGACAGGAGCCTTATATAGCTGTGTACTGAGAGACTCTGTCAGTGCCTGACAAATACAGAGGTGGATGCTCTCAGCTCACCATTGGACTGAGCACAGGGTCCTGAATGGAGGAGCTAGAGAAAGCTCTGAAGGAGCTAAAGGGATTTACAACCCCATAGGAGGAACAACAATATGAACTAACCAGTACCTCCAGAGCTCCCATGTACTAAACCACCAACCAAAGAGTACACATGGAGGGACCCATGGCTTCAGCTGCATATGTAGCAGATGATGGCTTTGTTGGACATCAATGGGAGGAGGAGCCCTGGTCATCTGAAGGCTCCAGTGTTGGGGAATGCCAGGGTAGAGAAGAGGGAGTAGGTGGGTTGGTGAGCAGAGAGAGGGTGGATGGAATAGTGGGGGGTGGTTGGGAGGTGAAACCAGGAAAGCAGATAACACTTGAAATGTAAATAAAGAAAATACCCAATTAAAAAAAAAAGTATAAAAAATTTTGCCTTTGTGCACTTGATTTGTAAAATGGACCTAATCATGTTGCCTTTCTCAGGAGTACAAAGAATAACATGCATATCATTAATCACACTGTCTGATACATAAAAAGTACTAAATGTATCAGTTTCTATCATCATCATCATCATCATCATCATCATCATCATCATCATCATCATCAT
>JADRCD010126737.1:8457-63970 GCA_019843815.1 Montemys delectorum | reverse complement strand
TTTTTTTTTTTTTTTTTTTTTTTTTGGTGAACAATGGACCCTTATACTCCTAGATATTCCCCACTCAAATTCATGTCCTTTCTCTTTATTAAAAAACAAGCAAGCAAACAAATGAAAGCCAAAACAAACCTAAGCAAACAAGCAAAAAGCACACACACACAAAATTAAAAACAACAAACAAACACGAAATCTGTTTTCTGTTAGTCAGTTACTTCTGCGCATGAGGCCTGTCCTGGAACATGGTGCTTATATCCATATGGATTCAGTGTCACTCCATTTAAGAAGGCCTATTTTCCTTTTGTTATCAAATATTAACTGCAAAAAGTTTCTTGCTTAGGGGTGGCAGCCTTGTCTCCCGTCCCTTCTTCCAAGTTGGGATTTTGTCTGGTTTGAAGTTGTGCATGTTACTTTTGTGCCATTATAGCCTCTGAGTTCATGTATGTATAAGTTTCATTGTGTCTGGAAAACTCTGTTTCCTTGGAATTGGCTAACACATCTAGCTCTTACCATCTTTCCCCCTCTTCTTTCATATAAAACTCTGAATCTTGAGGTGATGAATGTGATAAAGAAATCCTATTTGGTACTAAGTGCTCCAAAGTCTCTTGTCCTCAGTACATTGTCCAGATGTGAATCTCTATTAATTACTATCTATTGCTGTAAGAAGCTTCTCTGCTCAGGAAAGAGCAATGCTCTAGTCTGTGGGTATGAAAGAACATCATTAAGAATCCTTCCATTGCTGTGGTCATTTAGTAGGATAATAGTAGTAGGTTTTCCTTTGTACCTATGATCAGTCTAGTCTAAGGTTCTTGGCCTCATTAATAGTTGCAGGTATGGGTTCCATCTCATACAGCAGGTCTTAAATCCAATAAAAAAAACAAAGAAACAAACCAAACCAGATGGTCACTACTATACATTTGTGCCTTGTTAGAATTCTAGAAAACTACAGGTTTAGAAAATGATTGAAGACTTTTAGGTGCTGTTTCAGAGATATAAAACATTATGTTATAAAAACTGGCAGTAAAATGATTTAGTTACTTTTAAATTGGGATCAGATGATTTTTAGACTAATACTTAACTGTGGTTCTGGGTTTCCTTTGGGCCTCCAGGCACTACTGTACACCAAGTGGTTAAGGATGGAGCAGAGCTGGGAATGGATGGGTCAGCAGAATCTCAGTCCAGCAGTGAAGCTGAGGAAAGAAAGCCTTCTCTGAGGATCTTAATGTTACAGCTTTCTTACAAGAGGTTCAATGAAATAGGTTGTGTGCATGCACTTTATTTGTCGTAACACAAGGTATATATACATGAACCTTTTAGCATGGTAAGGGGTTCTTGTTAGGTTAAGTTTCATGGGCTGAGATTTAAGGTTCTGGGAATATCCCATTTGCAGGGAGAGTCATTCCAAGAAGTTGAACCTGTAATTTACACCAAGGACTATGTGCCAGGCCACAGGTAGAAGACTGAGGGTCAAGTTCCCCAGATAAGGCAGTGAAGAGGAAGCACTGCTAAGAAAAGAGTCCTCCATTTTCCATTGAGCTCAGAAAAGCTCTCCAAACATGGCAGACTGCAATCTTAGTAATGAGGTGCAACACTTCTTGAATAATTAAACTATGTGTACAATTGAACAGGAATCTGACCCCAAATAAGAAAACTATACAAAATTAAGGCACAGATGTCAAACTTTATGTTGCTTTTACTTATCCATTAGATCTGTGGCTCAAGTGAGGAATCAATGCTTATTAGCAAGATTCATTTCTAAGGGACCACTGTAACCTACAAGACCTGACCAATGTATTAGGGTACGATTGGGCTCACAGTGTAGCTGGCAGTGATATAGAGTGAAACACAAGTCTACCCCAGTTGGGTTCAGGTGTTTGCCCCATGCCAGAAAACTTCTAGAGCCTTATCTGTAAGCACAGGCCTGACCATGTCAATATTGCTAGATGTTGAGATGGGGCATAATGTTGACAGTGAATTGAATCTGAGCATTAAAACTGTCGAGGGTGGGGGGGTCACAGTATGGTGAAGAGGGTAGGACAGCTTCTCAGTCCAAAGGCTGGAATTTGTGTCTGAAACTTGAGTCTAGCCCACTGGTCTACAGGTCTATGCCTGATGCAGAACTGCTTATAAGCTTTGTCTTTGAGCTCTGGCCTGAGTCTTTAAGTAAGTAGATTTTACCAGGTGTTAGAGTAAAAAGTCTTACAATATGATGCCTGGCTCTGGGCTTCAAGACTAAGCCCCATGCTAGCTAGCCATGTATACATTGCCTCCTTATTTTGACTCCTTATGTTGGAGCAAGGATGATGGTGGTCAGGAGCCTGGCTTTTAACTCAGTCTCTGGGTACTATCCTGGAGATAGGGATCAAGGGACTTTTCCAAGGACTGGGATTTCCTGTAGCACATCTGGGATGGTGTTTCAGCTTTAAAGTCTTAATATTCTTCCCCTCTCTGGAATGGAAAGCAACTTCCAAGAATAGACACATAGTCTTTAGGTGGTTTCTTTATGGATGCCTATTTTTCTTCCCTACTTGCACTGAATTCCTGGTGAAGATAGGAGACACTGAGCACCTCAGAATGAAAGAGAATCCTTAAAATGAGCACGATGGAGAGAAATTCAGGTTTACTGCAGGTCTGTGTACACAAATGGCATATCTTCTCAAAAATTTTGAATGTATTGGCTTTATATAAATAAACATTAATGTTACAAGGTCATTTTTTTCTGCACTAACATCTGGTATACTGCTATACTAACTGAGAGGAAACAGTGAATCCATTACAGAAAGAAGATTAAAATTATCTGAGGGCTGGTGAGGTGGCTCAGTTTACTAAGAACATGTATTGCTTTTGCAGAGAACCCAAGTTCAGTTATCAGCATCCACATTAGGTGACTCACACAACTTGTAATTCCATCTCCAAGGGATTATATACCCTCTTCTGGTCTCTGAGGACACCTGAGCATACTTTTACACACACACACACACACACACACACACACACACACACACACACACATTTGAACATAAAGTAAATCTAAACAAAACACATTTTGAGTCAGAAACCACTTTAGTGGCTAGTTCCTATCATGACTTAGGAATCTAGCATCTTGGAGGCTCATTTCTTCACATTTTGTGTTATTTTTGTATCATCATAGCATCTTGTGCTATTTCTTCATATGCTATTTATATTCGTTCATAAAATGTGTTTCTTTCAATTCTTCTTCATACAATGTTTTCTAAGAGCAATACTATATCCTTTAAACTGTAACATCTCATCTTCTAAAGTACATTATTTATAATCACCACTGTTTTGTGACCCATGTGTAATGGCAATCTCTGATACCTTGATACATAGAATACTTATAAGCATTCTGGATGCTAATAATGCTAATAATATGCTAATTTTTCCTGTTATCTTAAAAGGTGAATTCAGTAAGCAGGGTCAGGGTGTCATTCTGTATCTCTCAGTGAAAGACAATCATATCTGTGGTAGCCTGTTTTACATTGCTTCATTGTGTGATTGACATACCTCGGACCTTGCAGAGTAAGAACTGTAGGCCATCACACCTACATCTGCTATAAATGTTTGACTTATAGTAAGGATGGCAT
This sequence comes from Montemys delectorum, assembly GCA_019843815.1. Taxonomy (NCBI): domain Eukaryota; kingdom Metazoa; phylum Chordata; class Mammalia; order Rodentia; family Muridae; genus Montemys; species Montemys delectorum. The sequence goes on along the minus strand of JADRCD010126737.1, from coordinate 60,368 downwards.
TTTGCGTAACCTGTTTCAGATTTAAGGATTCAAATTCTGTTGTATTTAACTTAATGTGGAAAACTTCTACCAGTTACAGGTAGAAATGGTAACAATGTCCTTAGAAGATATGTTCTATCCTTACATTTTCCAGGTTTAGAATTCATCAGCCAATTCATGTAACACTACTTAAGAACTTCTAACAGTTTGGCACAGAAATATCATATATTATTTAATAATTAAAATATATTTAAAACTTCCCTTCCATTTTTTTTTTGAGAATTGAGTCCTTTATTTTGTCTTTTATATGAAAACAGGATTTGAGAAGAGAACAGGGGAGATGCTTTGATTTAAGTGGTAATGAGGGCAGCTGGCTCTAACATGGGTCTGGGTTCCATAACGACATGATGAATGTGACTGGAGGTGGTTTATTGAAGCACTATTTTCTACAAAGTCTTACCCCAAGCTAAGAAGGCTTATGGTTACACTGGAAAATAACACTGTCTAAAATATTCTCCTTGATCCCTTCCACTTTTATTTAAGTAAAACCTACAAATAAAAGAGCTATGTATATATTTAAACTCCATGCTGAGATATTTTTATACAGATTATATGCACTGTGAAGTAATTTATCTCAGTTACACCTTCATCTACATCAGATATGATGGTTTCTACTTGTTCAAAATATATCTCCTATGTAGATAAGTGCAATTATTCAAAAAAGGGAATGATTTAATCATTCATAAATTCCTAATTGACTTAGTATCCAGACCATACATTTGTCCAGTATTACTAGGGTCAGTATCTGCAGATAAGAATCTTACTTTACAGCAGTGTCTCTCAACCTTTAAAATACTGCCAGTTTTTAATACAGTTCCTCATGTTGTAATGACTCCCAACCATAAAATTATTTCATTGCTACTTTATAACTGTAGGAATTGTAATTTAAACGTCTGATATGAGATGGTAAAGGGGTCACAAAACACAGGTTGAGAACCACTACCTTAAAGTGAAAGTGAAGCCAGGTCCGGTTTCTATTCTTCTATTAAAAAAATTTGTGATATAATTAAAAATTTATAGCTTCTAATAATAATCTTATGAGTTATTTGAAATAATATGCTCTAAGCCTCCAAGCTTATTCATACATTTTATGAGTTGTATTTGTAACAGTTCATAAAAATTTAACTTAATAGTTAATTATTAAAACACAAGTAATAGGAGAAAGAAATCTTATCTGTATAATATCATTTGCTAAAAGAACGGAAAAAAACCCTTAATTTGTGCAATTGTACTTTAGCTGTCACACAAATAAATCTTATGTACATATCGACAACAACTAATCCCAGAACTCAAAAAATACAGAAAAATATTTACTGAAACTATAGTCAATTTTTCTTTTCTTTAGAAAAGAAAAAAGATCTGGGTTTTTAGAGGCATTTTTTGGAAATAAAAAAATTATTATTCTTTAATATGCTTGTTTTCTTCTTGCCATTATAGACAATATTTAGAGGAAATGAACTTTATTTTCTTTAGAAATAACTATCATGACTTTATTAGTGGCTACAAATAATTCACTGGCAGTCCAAGTTACTAGAACTTTATAATGGCAGTAAGGGAAACACATTAAGTACTAAGGAGATAGCTGTTATTCAAATAGTATCTGGCATCCTGATAACTAGTGAGTTTGATTCTCAACATATCAGTGTACAGTAAGGCAGCCACACTAGACTAGCTGGGCAGATAACAGCCAGGTGAGACTTAGCCCCATCACTAACTCACTGTTGCTCTCAATTTCTCTGTATTTTGACTCTTTTGTCTATTAAATAAGCATGACAATAACCATAATGATGCAGTCATGGGGCTGGCATGCAGTAAATAGTGCCTTGCCAAGGAGCAGCCTCAGGAACTAGGGAAGATACTGCTCAAAGTCAATCATGGGTACAGCCCCATGTTCTGCTTCTGCTGTCTCTTCAGACAGCTCATCTAGAGAGCCCCGCTTTCACAAAAGAAAGCTCAGTCTTTTATTTACATATCCATTCAATTGCTTACTCCAGGTTCTGTTTTGATTATCCCGCTAATCAGTATTTTATGACCTCAGCCTCTTGATTCTTAGAAAAAACAGCAAGTACAATTTTTAACATAGCAATTGAATACAGAATTCTGACTGCCTTTGTAAGCACAAACAATAAGCTAGCTAGGTGGGATCTAGTCCTGCAATTACCATTCCTACCACACCTTAGTCTAAACTCTTTCTGTCCCAGGCTGACCTTGAACTCAGGAATCTTCCTGCCTTTGTCTTTTCCTAACAAGCTGGCTTATTAGTGAAGCTACCTTTGTTCTTTTAGGTCTATGAAACCTCTCATACAGTTCATATTGCATCCTGATATTTTACATAGTTGAAAAATTATATAGTTTTGAACTCATGTTTTCAGAGTTCTTTCCCACAGCCTTAAGGACTATCCTGAAGGTTGTGACATTCACCATTTTTACTGAAAAACGTAGACACAACCTTGCCTCCTGGTCTCATGCTTTTTCTAATTATCATGGAGTCATTGACCTTGGTAGGGAGAACATTCCCTGATAACCTTCTAATAACCTTGGTAGGAAGAACATCTCCTCAAGGAGGAACGTACAGTAAATTATGTACATTATTATACAAACAAGCCAGATATACACAGCAACCATAAATACTCATCCTCATCAGGACTACATCCTGCTGGCTCTGCTCTAGGAGGGGAAATCATGTCACACTTTCCCTTCTGCAGTGGCTATTTAGGAGTGAGCAGTATCTTGTCATTACTAATTTACTTTATCTGCTGAGTGGGGGCAAAGTATATTCATTTATGAATGAGTTACCTGTAAGCAAAAAATAAATACAACAAATTGTCCCATATATTTACATGAACTGTCTATATATTATTACAACTTAGTGTTTATTCTGTACCAATTTTATTCTCCCTTATTAAAAATCACTATCATATAATAATGAAAACACATCACTAAATATTTTAGTAAAGGTCATTTTTCAGAATGGGAGGTTTTATGGTTCTTCATGTAGGCACCATTGAGATAAAAATATCCTTAAATACAAAAGTGAGTTTTGAATTTTGAACCTCCATTTGAATGAAATGGTACTATATCAGCTTTTAAGTGTAATGAGCGGTCTGAACAAACTGAACACTTTAATCCAATTCAAGATAATTTTTCTAATTTCATTTGTGTTTCTGTGATATATAAAATGGATCCTGATAAAAAGAGACTTAGGCAAGAAAAGAGTTGATTTCAGCTTATGTCCTGTCATTGTGGGAAAGTCAAGGCAGAGGCTTCAATAGCTAGTCATATTATATCCACAGTCACATGCACTCACCATTTGCCCGTGCTCACCTTGATTTCTTCATTACTATAGAGTTCAAGACTCCTTCCTAGGGAATGGTGCTACCTGTGTTGTCTGAGTTATCCTGCTCTTAGGCAATCCTTCCTTGATACATACTCACTGTCCAACTCAATGTAGACAATCTTATATTGAGACTCCCTTCCCAGATGATACATTGTGTCAAATTGACAATTAAAGCAGTCCATCACACATATTGTCTCAAATTTTCTGTAGGTTATGATGTGGCTTACTTCTTTGCTCAGACTTTGTTTGGCAAACATCCAGGGTGGTAATGATAAAGTAAGCATCTCTTCCTCAAACACATGGGTTCTTAGTTAAGCTCACTGGTTGTTAGCAAAATTGGTTTCTATATAAATATAGGACTGCATTCCTTTTCCTTCCCTTCAGCTAGAGATTTCTTTTAGGAACTAGAGTTGGATGGCACTTCTGCAGATGTGTGTTCTGGAGGTGGATCTTGGGACATGTGGCTTTCTTCCAGGTCAGTTAACTGGAAATTGTCTTTCTGACCTTTCATTATAGGCTTAATTGGAGAAAACTATTTTTAGTAGCTTATAATGCTGTGTCAGACACAGATAATTATATTTTAAGGCCATCTGACTTTGGGCTCAAATTACTTGTAATAGTCATTGAAAAACTAGGAAAAGGCATACAGAGTGGGAAAAAGAAATCTTAGATAACAGGCATATACCCACCAAAGCAGGCAAAATTACTTTTTTTCTCTTAATACTAGTGGCTATGACAGTCACTGGAGACCTCTGAGCCGAGGACTAAATGCTAGATTTCTTGAGCTTGTCTACATATGAGAAACCTGCTTTTGTGACAAAGCAAGAGGGTCAAGAGTTCAAGGCCATACTGGGCTGTGGCAACACCCTATCTCAAGGAAGAAAAACCAACTCTCTTCACCAGATTACAGCATTGCTTCAATAAAGTGGTCTAGAAAAACTGATTCTTAAAAATTATTTTCCCTGCTCTAGCTGTGGGAACTAATAATGTGTGGAGAAAGCAGCATGATATATTTATTTGATATGGTGACAGAAATTAAATTTATAGTTTAATCAGAAGGTTGGCTTTTTTCTAACTTGAACGAGATATTTGTGTTTTTTCCTGATGTGGTGTTAAGGAATGTGGTTTGTCAAAAATACAACACTCTCAGAAATATAACACTCTGACCATGGATTGGTACAGTGGATTGGTACAGTGGCTCCTCATCTAAGGGGCATGGTTCATGACCCCAGTGGGCACTGGAACTGGGAAACGGTGAGCCCTACATGTTCTGTTTTCCACATGTACAATATACCTGTGATAAAGTGTAAATTTATAAATTTGGTACAGTAAGAGATTAACAACAATAATTATAAAATAGAAGAATTGTAACAATTGGAAGTCTATTAAAACTTACAACTTAAAAAAAAAAAAAAAAGAAATCTTAGTACTACTTTGAGATTTTTGCCTAATATGGTGATCAGGAATGTAGCAGAGTTGAGTTTGCTTGCATTCTCTGTACAGAGTCTGATGTTATTTACCTCTAAAATGCGTGGTAATTTAGGGGCCTCTAGAGAGTGCAACATTAGGTACAAATGCCTTTGGAGTTACACATTTCATATGGTTCAGACACAGCAAGTACATTCTTAGTGATGGTATCTACATAAGAATTGGGAGTTCTCCAGTTAATACAACCACGTATAATTAAACATTGCAAATGCACCTCAATTCCAAGATAAACTGTCCAGTCTCATGTGACAATCATGTGAACAAACATGTAATCCTTTTTTTATGATTTGAGGGCTCTCCTGTTGCCTGATACTTTGGTCTTAATATAACTTGTATACCCAAAGGGAATATTGTGACTGAAGACTTTGTGTCCAGGGTGAGACCATTGGGAAGTAGAATCTATTTTAAGGCCTTTATGTCAATCATAGTGAGGGAGAAGTTATATGATTTCCTTGGTAGTTTTCATTGACAGGGTTGTTATAAAGGATCAAACCTGCACTCACACATTCTATGTCTCTCTCTTCCTATTTCAACACATAATCATGTACTTGCTCTTACACATGTTTTTCATGCTATTGCCATGTTGTGGTATTGCTGAGAATGGAGCTCAAACCAGTGCTATGTCTTTGAATCTCCAAACAAATGGGCTAGATAAACCTCTTTATAAGTAGCCAGGATCAGGTATTTCAATAGAGCAACGTAAAGCTGATAAATGTATAACCCTGTGTAGTCACCTGATTTTGACTTTCTTCTCCTACTTTCCAAGATTCTATTTTTGCCAATCCGGGTGAAGATAAGAGGTTTTGGAGAAGAACAGAGGTTTTGGAGGTTCATGTTTTGCTGGGGGCTACAGTTTCAGAAATGTCAGGTTCCTGTCTAACTGATTACCATGGCTTCTCTAGATATTCTGGAAAAGGTTTCCTCTGCAGCCTCACACATCACCAGGTAGCTCTAATTTGTAGATCTCTTAATGAGGTGAAATGCTTTCTCTTGACCCTGCAACATAAACACCTAGGTGAGCAACATGGAAGTTCTCATCTGTCAGCATTAAACTTACTCAAGATTTCTCTCCTCTACTGATCATCTTTCAAAGTAATTTGTAGGTGTTCGTCTTATGTTTTAGATAATAACGTCAATCATGTAACTCTGCTAGCAATTTGTGTGTAGAGTAATTTTTAAAAATCATATCTAAGGCTTGAGTCTGATGTAGTTACAGTTTCTAAGGTTGTTTCCCACTTTCTCTTTTACTGAACTGGTAACATTTTATATGAGTATTTAACTTTATCTTATAAATCAGACTTGATGTGACAAAATTAATCACAATCTTTTCCTACTTTTCAACAATCTGACAACTGTAAATGGTTGAAATAGTGCCTGTCCTCATGCTTCAAACAATAAAAGGAAATAATTTAAAAGTCAAATTTGATGTCTCATAGTCATGTTTAAAACTGTTCTTAGAAGTTGTCTAGATTTACAGAAAGTATAGTGGGTAGAAGAAGATGGGAACACTCCAGGTTCTTAGCAATAGAGTAATAAAGTTCCACGGAAAGAGAAAACAAAGCTCAGAGGGGTGAAATCACTTGGACTATCCAACTTAATGTCTACAGCTTTGAGAATTATTGTTATCCTCAGTTTACAAATGAATATTTTATGATTCAGAAATTAAATTACTTAGTCAAGGAATCCAGCTTACATATTTGAAACTGAGATTTTGACCTAAGGGCCTGTTGGTGCTAAGTTTGAGTGTTTACTCTGCATCCTTTTGATAATCTAATATATATGTTTAAAGAATCTGCCAATAGGAAAAGGACGTTACTGAGAAGTAGTGTCCATTTGTACATATCATCGTCTGACGTTCAGGTATATATGAAAGTGCTCATGTAACTGCTTGGTACGTATACCATTATTTTTATTTTCATGGTAGATTGAAAGAATATAGATAACAAGGAAATACTTTCCAGACCTTCATGAAGTCTATTTTTCTTGTAAACACAATTTAAGTGATGTTTGTAAAGTGGGAACAAGACAACTTTAGAGAAATACTGTTTTGGAGATGCCAATCCTTCTTCCAGAGAAGGACTTCAAGCACATTTAGCTTCCAGGCAGCTAGGATGAAGGTATTAAAGCCATACCCACAATGACACACCTACTCCAACAAGGCCACACCTCCTAATAGTGCCATCTTCAGGGGTAAACATATACAAACCATCACATTCCACTCCCTGGCCCTCATAGGCTTGTTCAAATGTATGAATCTATAGGAAACATACCTACCCATAGTATAATAAAAAATACATTTAATCCAACTTCCAAAGCCCCCATAGTCTATAGCAGTCTCAGCAATGTTAAAAGTTCAAAGTTCAAAGTCTCTTTTGAGATTCATCCAATCACTTAGCTATAATCCCCAAAGCAAAACAGGAAAACAGCTGGGCAAACTTCAAACTCTGCATCTCCATGTCTGATGTTCAAGCAGTCTTCATATCCAATTCCTTTTACACCTTTTTTGACTGCAAGAAACATCTTTCTCCTGGCCTGTTTCCACTCCTTCTTAGCAGTTTTTCTCAGCAGATATTCCAGGACTCTGGCATCTTCAACATCTTGGAGTCTCTAAGGGAACTTCAATGCTTTTTGTTTCAATGTCTGGGATCCACATATAATCTGGGAGAACTCGCATCACTTCTTGAGCCCTGCCCTCTGTTGCACTCTAAGCTTAGGTTGATCTACTCCACTGCCACTGGTCTTCTTGGTGATTATGCCATGGTACTGGCATCTCTAATATGCTGGGATCTTCTGCTGTAACTAGGTTTCATCAATAGCCTCTCATAGGCTCTCTTCATGGTGCTAAGCCTCAACTCCTTTGCATAACTCCTTCAGTCCTGGGCCATCAGCTGTAACTGAGGCTACACCTACACCAATGGCCTTCCATGGCCTCTCACAGTGCCAAGCCGCTGCAGCTGATCTTCATGACCCTTCAAACCTTCAAAACCAATAACACCTAGGTGACTCTTACACATTACTAAGTACAGTTGTAGCACAAGTTACAACCAGAGCTTCTTTGTGCTCTCAGAAAACACTTCCCAGAAGATTTCACTTCAGTAATGCTGATCTTTTCTAAATCACCACTAATTTCTTAGGTCCAGTTATCCAGCATAAATTGTCTCAGTAGTCCCTTCTACTTTTCACTCTAAAGCCAGTGCCACACGACCGAAGCTGTCCAGTTCTGCTGCTTGTAGGAGCTGGAACATGGCCCCCTTGTTCTATTACATTATCACCAGCTTTCTGTTTTCCAACTCCTTCACTGCCTAAGCTTGGCTATCCTGGAACTTGCTCTGTAGACTGACTTTGAACTCCGAGATCTGCTTATGCCTATCTCCTACATTGGGATTAAAGCTTGTATTTAGGGTTTTCTTCATCTAGAATTTGCTCCGTTCTAGCTGGCATTGAACTCAGAGATCTGCTTTGTCTTTGCCCCCTGGGATTAAAGGGTTGTAATACCATGCTGGACCTAAACTTAGCTGGGTGGGACCTTATCCCAAGGTCACTACTCTCTTAAATCAATTTAATATCATTTAACATAGGATTCAGCTTCATTTCACTTCCTGGTGTCCCCTTTACAATTCAAACCATATATTTTATATTTTTCCTTTCTCAGCTTGCTATGCTTGTTTAATATGTCATCATTCAACTTAACCAAAGAACAAAGTCTACAATGGGCTTTTCTGAGACTTCCTTTGTCAATGCAAATAACCTTAGCCTCAGGCAGACTCTTCAGACAAGAGCAAAAATTAGCCACATTTTTTTGCCAAAATACCACAAAAACAGTCTCTAGGTTGCATATTGAAACTCTTCACTGAAATCTCTTGGGCCAGGTTTGCACAACTCAAATCAATCTCAGTAACAAATTCTTCCGTATTCTGACTAGGATAGCCCATTAAGCTCCATTTAAAGCATTTCAGTGCTTTCCAAATCCAAAGTCCCCAGATCCAAATTCTTCCAAACAAAAGCATAGTCGAGTTTATCACAGTAATGCCCCACTCCTAGTACCAGCTTCTGCCTTAGGGTTTTATTGCTGTGAACAGATACCATGGCCATGGCAACTCTTATAAGGACAATATTTAATTGGGGCTGGCATACAGGTTCAGAGCTTCAGACCATTATCATCAAGGCAGGAAAATGGCAGCATCCAGGAAGGCATGGTATTGGAGGAGCTAAGAGTTCACATCTTCATCTGAAGGCCTCTAGCATAATATTTACTTCCCGGCAGCTAGGATGAGGGTTGTAAAGCCCACACCCACAGTGACACACCTACTCCAGTAAGGCTACTCCTACTCCAACAGGGCCACACCCTTTAATAGTGCTCCTTGCTGGGCCAAGCATATACAAACCATCACAGAAGGCAATCAAGCAAGGTTTCTAAAGGGATCTTCTTCATCAACATGAGGTAGTTTTATCAATGCCAGTCCAGGAGAGCCAAATGATGCTGAAATGACCTCCTCTGAGCATTTCTCAAACCTAAAAGTGTGGATGGTGAGAATGATTGGCAGAAGAACTGTGTAAGGTGACCAATGATCTAGTGTAGCCATCCTATGACCAATAGTAGATAATATCTCATAGAATGGAGATGCTGGAAGCTTAACTGAGTCAAGAAAGAATATCATTGTATGCAGAATTGGGTAATAGCAGCTCCAGGCACTGTTTGACATTGAGACAGCATGTATTAAGGTGTACGTGTTAGTTGGGAGGACTGTATGGCTCCACACAATTTTGGAGCAATGACTTTTTTTTTTTAATTTTTCTTTTTTTTCTTTTGTTTTTTTTTTCTGCAATCTTTAAACAATTATTTATTTAAAGTTTATGGCAAATTGATTCAATCCCTTTTGAAAAGTTTGAATTTATAAACCTTATACAGTTCTCTTTTACAGTTCTTTGATAAACTGAAGACAGGCTTAAGAAAGCAAAAGGGATCAAAATATAGTGTTCACTTAATTAATCATCAAGCCAGAATTGAAGACAAGGTTGGACTTCCTTTGGCCTTCTGGGAATCAAGGTAAAAGTATCCGATAACTATTCAAGAGCAAACAGGTTAGAAGTACACAACAATAATCTAGGTATCTTGTCCCACCACTCTGCTTATAGTTCTACCAGTACTAAGCTGTTATTTCTAGTACCACACGTTTGTGGATGTACACACAGGCACACAAAGAAAACTAACATAAACACACAGATATGTTCTCTCCCCACCACTTCACTCCAGCAAATGCAGGAGAACTTGTACTTATGATAATCAGGAGTCATTGTTGTTCCAATGAGAATTCTATTCTAATCTAATGAAAACACATTTCTTTCATGATCAACAGTTTTTTTGCTTTACTGCACATTCCTAGTAGAAAAGTGTTAGTCAGGAGACCAACTGACACCATGTATCCTGGACTAAAAGAACATCTCCACAACAGAGGTGATAATGGTAACAATAATAGAAGCATATGACATTTTATTTCATATTATATTTATTATGGAAAGTGAGATGCAAAAAATCATATTTCAAAAAGTTTGAGGACAAAAGTAGCTAGCCAGTTGAATCTCAGTATATTTTTAACATTCATTAGAAAACCAACTGTCAAATGGGGGTTGGAGTCTGTGTAGTCATTATCTTTCTACCAACATGACCTTCTGTCTTTATTTGGGAACAATGTCCAAGAGATGATAACTTTCTTAAAGAAGGTGTTTTATGATCTTTGTAGACAGACATGACGCCATAATCCTCACACTTTGCATTTTGAATATTAGTGTTTCTCCATTGATTAAACATTGTAGTTCATTTTGATCTTTTTCTGTAGATGTACACAAAATGACTGTCATGTCATTCTCTGGTGCTATTTAAATTTGTATGCATTTTTCAAAAGTACACAGATTTTGCTTATGCAAAAAAAAAATATTGGTGAATATAAAGATCTCAGGAGTTCTGTTCTTATCACAGGTAAACTGGCCAAACACAGTCATCATGCAGTGTCTGTATGGTTGGGTAGCCTTTGCCCATTTCTCAGGTGTGAAGACCTGATTTATTTCCTAATCTGAACAGGAGTTACAGATGATTGTAGCTTCTATGTGGGTGCAAGAAATCAAACACAGCTTCTCTGGATGAAAGTGTTACATGCTCTTAACCACTGAACCACCTCTCCTGCACCAGCAGACAGACTCATTAATGCCAGCATTAGTTCATTTTTTCCCCAGGAAAATGTTCTAGAATCATTCAAATGTTAGGGAATATATATGTATTCCAAAATTATCCAGAACTTTTAGTGAAAAGTTGTATTTGTAGTTTGCGAATGGAATTCTCTACCAAGGGACAATTAAGGTATTTCCTTCATATTGTTAGCCCAGCAACTAGCTAATACACTTCTTAGTGTCATGGAACCAGGGTCAAATTGAACTAAGTTTTAACAATGTCAGTCTCTGATCTTTATTTAACAAATAACTTTCCTTGAGAAGAAATGAGGTAAATTTGATCAATTCCTTAAGAAAAACTGTGATAAACTAGATATTTCTGTTCTAAATAGCCACTATTTGGATAATGGTACTGGCCTTGGTATTGTTCAGTACAGAGTATCAGGGTCTTTCTCAAGGAACTCCCAATTGTCTTACGATATCTTACTATAATTTGTTTTCATTTTGATCTCTCATTTCTCTTTGGTCACACTGTTTTACTAATTTCAAAAGAAGGCCCATGATTGTCTCTTCTTTGAGTCATTATGTACAGTAGAGAAATCTGGAGATACTTCAACAAAAATGTAAGCTTTCTGTCAGGCTGTGCAAATAAATATTGGTAAAGGCTCAAATTCAGCTTTCAAAATATAAGTGGTTTTCCTCAGTGTGTGTCATTTCCAGATATGGTTCTGGACTTAGAAAATAGCATTAATAACTCTGAATCTATTCAGATACCAGATGCAGTGAGCTGCTAAATAGACTGGGTTTTTATTACATGTAAAATTTGTGACTTGCATGTAATTTCACTTAAGGAAGAACATTACATCTTCAATGTTAATATATGCAAAATATGAAAGTCATGAAAGATGTAGCTATTAGTTGTCTCGTTAATAATTTATTCAAATGTAGCAGTTTAAATAAAATGCATTTTGTGTGTACATCTATTTGGATATGCCATTTACATTTGGCTATTATATGTATTTTATGTGTAGAAAATGAAAATACATATTGGTTAGACATTTTGAGGCTTTGATTTATTATTTCTTTGTTCTGCTTTTCTGCAACTGCTTGAAGAATTTTGATAATTCATACAAGGTATGTACACAATCACACTCATGGTATGTACATACTGTCACACAATTAACACAGAGCATGTGTGAGGAATGTAAATCAACCCAGTGGTCAAAGAACTGACCTTACTTGTGACTAATGGCATATGAAATTAGCTCTGGCATATTTACTAACATGCCAATGCACCAACTACTCCACTCAACCTTTGTGGTAATTCTGCTGGCAACTCTTATGATAATAAAGAAACAAAGCAAAATTGTGCCCAGTTCCTCCTGACTTTCAACTGAAAGAATCAGTTCTGTCACTGAAAACACACATACACATTTTTGTTGATTTTTTTTTAACTTTCCTGCAGGGACCTACTTATTGATAGGAAATAGCCTTTAAATGAGCTATATCATCCTAATTTTTTTCTAGACATAAAAGTAGCAAAGCAATCACTCACAGACTGTACACACTTATAGAATGTACGGATGTACCACAACCAGCTACAGTGTTATCACACACTAGTACAACAGAGGTAAAAAAAAAAAATAGAGAGATTTAGTAATTGCTACTTGAGAGTTTTCCTTGAGTTTTCAGGCATGGTTGACTTTTCTTATATTGAATAGCAGGTATCTGTAGATCCTCTTATAGCAAGCCATATTAGTCTTTCCTCTCTCTTAAGCACAGAGGTGCAGGTCTAGAATACTGCCATTTCCCAATGTATCTGAATCATTTAAAGACATGATTGAAAGTGACTTATGCCAATATGTGGCCTAAAATGAATACTTGTGAGCCTATGCTGAAGTCTTCAAGATTGCCTCTGGATGAAGACCAGTGCCTTCTGCTCATCCACACACCACCTTCACAAAGTGCCTTCGAAATCCATGTGAATCAGAAGAAACTGCTTAACTACTTAGAAGTTTTTCTAAAGAAGAGACAGGGTATATATATATTTTTTTAAATAACAAAAATTAATACTAGCAGCAATGTAAACAAACCAACCAACTTAAAAAAAAAAAAAAAACCAAATCAAGTTATAATTTTCACCCTAGTGGGAGGAAAACCTTGATGACATTTGCACATTGAAGAGATCTAGATTAGACCTTCTTTCTCATTTAATTCTCTCTCATCCACATAGATCATGAGACAATCTCATCATAATTACTGTTTTGTTACTTGATCATCAGTGTCTTTTCCTGAGGTGTGAAATATGTGACTTAATTCTCAATACTTTGCAGCCAATTAACTTTGAACTTGAGCCCAGAAAGACACTTGATGAGTAATTAGTATTCAGAAATCATCTAGAAAATTCTCTGTAAGGCATTATTTGAGGTTCTTTTGCTAAAAAAGGGCTCATGTTTTAGTATTTTTCGATTTGGGAGCCTGTTTCTCATTGCTAAGCCTTGCAATACACTAGGCTGAGTTAAATGAATTGTATCTGGCAGGCTAGTGTTCAGGAAGAGAAATTTCTATAAATTCAATTGTTTTTTGTTTGTTTGTTTGTTTTTTCTTTGATTTTTTTTGGACAAAGTTCCTGGTTGAAGCTGATTTGCGTTTGAATCAGTGGCTCCTCTTCTGTCATGGTTGTCATGGCTGTCATGAGACATGGGATAATCTTTGCTCATGGTTATTGAGCTGCTTCTTCATGTGACACATCTAATCAGGGTTTCCAACAGAAAGCTGAAATTGTGCCTCCACGTGCCCTCTGAGCTACTGTCAATTTTCACAGAGCAAAGTATAAGTACATAATATGTGATCACAGCTGATGCACTTGCTGGTATAACGGCCACTTTTTGGCATGATATTGCTTGGCTTTATTTTCATAGTCAACAGTCTTTATTCTCAAATTGGTTTCAGAGATATCTGAGTCTTAGGAAAAAATGTGTAAATAACATCTTGTGCCATTCTGGTCCCCACTGTCATCTCTCTGAGTCCTCCCATATTTGGATGTCCTTTATAATTGCTGTCACCTTGATTTTTTTAATAGTAAGTCTTTTCCAGATTGTCTCTTGTTTGTATATGCACACAGATGGACTGGAGTTACTTTGAGAGAGGTTATTCGGTTGTGGCAAGTGAGAGCTGAGCTGGTGAGTCTTCACTGTTAAACATAGCAATATATCACTGTGAGACAGAAAATTCCCACTCCAATTTTTCCTTTATGTTCTTGGTTATTGCAAATCAAAATTCTGATTTCTGTAGCCAAGGAATACTTTCTGTTCCAAAAGTAAGATAGTGTTCATGGAAGTCTTTTTCAGTATTTACAAAGCTATTTTGCAAAAATGTTCGACATTGTGTGGTTCTTTGTAATCCTGTGTGTCTGCAGGGATGCCTTTCAGAATCATTCATCAGTTGGAGAATTTTGTTAGGGGAGGGTATGGTCCCAAGGAGGGCAGGAGATTCCCAGACCAGTTTCATTTATCATGGGGCAGCAGCTGACCTGCACTGGGAAATAACCAACCAGAGAGGCTGCCCACGCATCAAGGGACACTGCTAACAGAAAACAAAATGTTCAGGTATAATCGTGACACAGTAGGTACTGACATGGGCAGAAACAAGGGTTCTGATTCATTGACTCACCATGTAGACAAAGCTGTGGCAGGGACAATGTCATCAGCTCACTATAAGATACTCCAGAGTTCAGTGTCACCACACTGGGGAATTCACAGGGTTATTTTTCACACACCACAAGGGACAAAGCAGGAGAGAGGAGACAGCCTCAACTCTGTGGCAGAGTTGTACATAATTAGTAAATCTTAGTCTACATAAGGCCATGACTGGCCAGTATTCAATAAAAGCACATAAACCTATACACAAATGTTATTGTAATATATTGTTTTCTTTATACTGATCTGAAATAGTAGACAGGAGATATGGTGAATTATGTCATTCTAGAAGGGGATCTTTAAAAACCTCTTTCACTGTGCAAGTAAAAGGAAACTGATTGCTCACGTATTTGCAGTAAATGTAACAGTGAACACAAAGAAGGTTGTACAAGAGACATTAAAAGCACACTTTCATAATCCCCTACTGATAAAAGTGGACAACCCCTTGTGTTCTGTTTTTGGTGTGGTATATACACCATGTCCAGAAGGATGAAGCAAAAACAGTACAAACTGGGAACAGCAAAACCCCAAGACTTTGAGATCCAGATAAACCACAACTTCCTTATCTATATCTTTCTGCTTTAGGATTCGGGTTCAAAGTCCAGACTTTAAGTAGAAGTTTTACATGCACATTCAGTCCAACTTCAGCTTTATACTTAATCTATAACCCAGGAAATACAGATATCTTAAATAAGGTGTATTGGATTTAGAAGAGTAAAAAATTGTATCCAAGATCAAATTCCGTTCACTATAGCTGAACTTGGCATGGTAGGAAAGATATGAATCTGGTTTACAACGATTTCATTTTGGAACACATACATATGGATTCTGATGAACTTTGACACAACAAGATATTCATTTTATGCCATTGATTCAAAACAAAATCTGATCAGCATTTTACTATATGTTACATAGGTGGCCATGGCATCAAAATGATCTAATTAAAAATGATGTTCTTGTAAAATCATTCACAATAAACAAATTACAGTGGAAGCTGGAGTGTTTATCCTAGGGTCATAGAAACAGAACAATCACAGTTTTAATAAGAACTCTACTATTTTCTTGGTGAGTGGTATAACATCTTTACATTGTAAGTGGTGAATGAACTACCAGATCCTGAGTTTCACTCCCTTTATTACTGATGCCAAAGATACTTTCTATTTATTTCTTTAATAAAACATTTACTACCTATATTGCAAGATCTAAGATGTATTAGGAAGGTATAAATGACATGTGAAAAAAATAATGATATTGTTTTTAGGGTAGGTCAACTCAAAGCCCCAGATCTGGGCCTCAGAAATATCTGATCTCTGTATCATCTATGAATTCTTGGGGTGTGTAAAAGGGCAGGTCCTGCTAATCCAAGTTGGATGATCTCCATGACACAGGACAACAACAGGATAACCAGGAGGAGTCCCAGTGAGGAGCCAATATTGATGGTGTCACAGAAGCCAGAGACCTTGAACCAGACCAATGATACATTGCAATAAACAGTTGCAAGTGAAGATGTGTGTACAGAGAGATATACTGTGGGACACATTGTGACACATTACAGCTTCCATGATGAGATAGTTTTTATGTTTTGTTTTATTTTTTGTTTGTTTTTGTGTGTTTGTTTTGGGATGAGGTTACAAGGGTAGATGGCAGTTATGAGAGGAAAGGAAGATGAGTGGAACCAGGGTACATCATGCAAAAATCACAAAGAATCAATAAAAAGTTTTTAAAAGAAAGAAAATATTAATGATAGACACAAGTAACTCTTAAACCAGTGTATGTCACACAAACAAACCAGTGGTAGAGTGATATCGCTCTATCTTGGCAAATAGAGTCTTCCAGGAAAACCATCGTGTGCCTACCTGGATAAAGAAGACACAAGGTCCCAGTGATACTCTGAAGGTTGGATTATGTGTCATGGGCTTATGAAAAGGAAAAACTTCAATAGAGTTTTACTATGTGAGTGTCTATGGGCAGGTACCATAATATAGACACCTGAGCAGCTTTGCAACTTAATGGATCCATTTGGAGAGGCAATTTCCATGGATGTTTCTAAAATCTCTCAATTCTGTAGCATGCAAAAGGAAAAGGCAAAAGTCTATTTGTACCATTTTGTGATGTTTCTAGAGTCTTTGTACACATTAAAAATTTAGTTCTAGTATCAAAGAAAACCAAATTTATTAATCAAATATTTCTGCTTTGAGAGGCACCATACCAAAAATGAGCAGTTTTGATTTACCGAATTTGGGAAAGATGCCTACAACTCTCAGGCTTAACAATCTATGTGTTGCATATTTACTCTAAATTCACAACCATTATTGCTGATCAGAACTGCCTTTCTCTCCTATTTGACTATAGAAACAGCCTGTTGTAGCACTTAGCAGCTAATGATTCCTAGAGCCCACCATCTGGAGTGGACCCTGTTGACAGCTGCTCCTGTGTATGTGTGTGTGGAGAGTGTGCTTGTGTATACACAGTATGGGTGCTGACATGTGACAGAAAGCCCGGGTGTGTATAAGAAAGGAGACAGGTAAAATCCTGACAAAGGTGTCTGAGACAAATGAGTACTTACATTAAAAGAAAGAGTTTTATACTAAATCTCTAATCATTAATATAGCAATTTGATCAGTAATTTGACAGTAATTCCTACTTTATAAATCATCCTTAATAGAAGCCAATTAGTAAGAAGCTGAAAATATGCCTTATTAAGAAATTCATTATAAGTTCCAAGTATAACACTGTAATTATCATTCTCCAACTTGGAGGGTGCTGTCACCACGACCTACTTACGCAGCTACACACTCAGTTAAATTGCTCTTGTAGAAATCAAATGCAGTGTAGCTCAGATTTGGAGCTCAGGTATAATTTTTATGTTTTTAACCTACAAAATGCAAATAAACTGAAAAAAAAAAACCAAAATAGGCACATGGCTGTACCACTGATATTTGAGTGTCTAAAGGAAAAAAAAAGATACATGGCAGCTCCTGTTTTCTAGCTCATCAGGAGTGATTTTTAGCAAAGGTTGTTGCTCCTTCTTCCACATCTAAGTCTGAAGTGTTAAGTGCAACCTTCAGATTAGCATTGTCTAGACGATGTCTAAACCTGCGCCATGCTCCTTCTCCATCCTACCCCAATGCACAAGCTGCTGCTGCCACCCCAACTCAGTGCACCAAGGATGTTCCCATGCATGTCTATCCTTCGGTAGAAACCACTGAGGGAAGATGGCCACCCAAAGTTTAAACTATGATTCCATGAAGATCTCTGGAGTATAACAGCGTGTCTCTTAAAAGTGACAAATCTGAAGGAATCTAGGTTGTACATTTAAGCAATCAGAAACTGTTAGCAGAGGACACACAATACAAAATTTACTGTCCTCCTTAATTTCATGACTCCAGTTACAGACACTTCCCCTAGTGTAAGAAAGTACCATTTTAATGTGGTCGGAAGCACAGGGATGCGCTTTGCTTTCAATGCAGGAAAATGTACAAATATAAGTTCATGTTTGGTACAGGGAGTATTCATATTTGGAGGTATAGCTAACTTTCCTAACAAGATCTTCACACAAGCATCTTCTTGTAGTACTAGCATCCTCACCTCAGTGATACCGGAAATTACCAGTGTTGCTAATAGTTATTTTTGCTAGTTTTGACATAAAGCAGGTATTTTAGTGGAAATACCACCCTGTGATAGACTAAGGTGAAAATACCAAATGACTTGTATATAATAAAAATGTGTGTATAAATAATAATGGATTAAAAAACCAGAGTGATGATTATTTCTTCTGAACTCGGACTATCTGCAAGCTTTGCTTCACCTCTTGTATTTTATCGGTGTGAAATGGCATTCTATTTGTGGAGAACACAACATTTCGTATTAGCTAATTCTTAAACTTAATAGTTGCTTTTACTCCTAGGTATCTGGGAAAACAATGACAACAAACCCAAAACAAAACAGAAATCCAAACTTGTACACAAAAAGACACAAGGAATTCCACAGCTCATACACCAGTGCAGTTCCCTTTTAGTCTAGCACAGAGGACGGGGCAGGACGGACACAGCAGTTGGGGCGCCGGAAGTTTTGCAGCATGGACTGAAGAACACCCTGTTGTCTCCCTTTAAGCTTCTTACTCGAAGAAGAATCTGAGGAAATAGATCTTCGAGTCTGGCCACTTTGTGTTTTAACTAATTTCTCATGTTCCCTAATTTGTCTTTGTAAATGGTTCTGGATGGCAACTCCCAGGGACTCCGGGTCCAAGGAAGCACCATACACTTCCCAGGTCATGCCCTGGTCATCCCACACCACGTCCCTCACGCGCTTGGACTGTTTTAGCTGCAGCTTGGAGTCTGCACCCAGCTGTTTCTTCTTCTCTCCAGGTGTGAGCCCCACCTGAGCAGCTGTCACATTGAGCTCCTTCAGGAACTCGCTGACCCGGCTGCCCCTGCGCGGGCTGGCCTTGACTGAGCGAGAAGGGGTCCTCTTACCAGAGCCTGGGCTTGAGTCACCTGTGCCATCTGATGGCAGGCTCAGACTTGTGACTGTCTTGGTCTGCTTGTGTTCTTCCAAGGTGTTCTGTTGGGTCTTCCTCCCTGGGGAGGGTGCAGGATTGACCTCTGGTCCTTCACCTTCATTTCCTTGAGAGTTAGGATTTAGCAGTAGGGTTTTGGCATCTAGGGGGCTGGTGGCTCCAGGTGCATGGTCTTTCACAATAAGAGGAGAAGCGGGTTTCTTGTCCTTTGTACCTCTTTTATCAGTGGGGTCCAAACTCTCCGGCGGGTTGGGTTTGCAGCCTGGCTCTGCTTTGTGGTCATTTGTTGTTTTCACTACAAATTCAGGTTCCCTGGGTCCAGAGTTCCCCAACCCCTGTCTTATCTCAGCGTGACTGCTAGCTTTCTGGGAGTCAGGATTACTACCTGCAAGCTGTCTGGAGGTTGCCTCTTTGTTTGTTGAGGACCGCAGGTCTTTCTCTGTATCCGGGTTTTGATTGGAGACCACATGGATTCGTGGGGATTTAAGGCCATCGGCTGGTTGGTTCGCTAGTTTGCATTCCCCTTTGAAAGCTGCAGGAGTGGCAACAGCTGCCTGGATATGTACCTGTGGTACAATGCCGGGGCACTGCCTTGATTCCTGGGGGTCTACCATGCTGTTAGAGAGTTCCAACAAGTGGCTTCCACTGCCCTTGCCATGGCAAACGACACGCAGTTGCTCCTGTCCATTCTCCTGCTCGGGAGTAGGATTTTCCTTTAAATATGCAGGGAGGATACTGGGGCTGGTCGAGACAGACCTGCTCTCCACACTTGCCACTGCCTGTACCTCAGCATCTTGCCAAGCCTTGCCAGGGGCCTCCTTAGCCTCACTTTCAGATTGGCAGGTCATTGTACTGGCTTCTTTGAACCTTGACACTGGTGGCTGTGCTGGTAGCAGCACCTGCCTTGCTTCCGAAGAACATGTGGCCTCTTTGTTGGTGAGGGGAGACAGTGGAGGGTTTTCCGACCTTTCAGCTGTGGTGTTCAAGGCAGTGGCAGAGGGCTCTTTGTTCTCTGAGCATCCCCCTCTTGCTGGAGGTTCACTGGACACCATTGTGAGGTTCTTGTTGATCTTCTGCCCTTCTCCCTCAGGTCTGTCTTCAGAAGGGGATGATTGACTCCTCGTTGTTGTATCTGGAGTCTGTACAATTCCCTGGCTGTTTTCTGGAGAAGGGAAATCACAGAGCCCTTCATTTTTGCTGATGCAACAGGTGACCCTGGTAGGACAACTTGACTTTTCAGCTTTTTCACCGTTTGAATTTGCCTCCGATTTCACCAAGGAATCTTCAGGTACTGGACAAGTGCTAGTATTTGGTGGGTCGCTTCGGATGACATGGTGAGTGTGCTGGACTGCAGACATTAAAAATGGCGCAGATATAAGTTCCTTTTCTGCAGCAGCATTCCGGGCTGGTGCTGACGACTCCTTGCTTCCTTGAAGCTGGGAGTCATCAGGAGATTTCTGTTTAGGAGACCTTTGCTCTGCCTCATTGAAGACACCAGGAGATGCCATGTCTTGCTGGCTGGACTCATGCACACAAGCTTGCATCAGGGCATGAGCAGCCGGACTGAGCCTGAGGCTGGGTTCTGCAGGAGCATTACCAGTGCCACTAGCATTCTTATCTGCCTGAGCTGGTGGTAGTGAGACACTCTCCGGCTCCCCTCGAGACTCTTCCTTCCCAGAAGCTGCCACTATCGAAGCTTTAGTCACCCTCAGAGGGTCAGGTACAGTCCCCATGGGACCTCTTTCCAAGAGCACTCCAGTGTCTGTTCCAAGTGTGCTTTCCACTGGGAAGTAGTCGGGACTCAGAAGGAAGACATAGGGATGAGTCCTCTGGCGAACTGGCCTGTGGAATCAAGAAAGCAGTACCATTAATATGCTTACTTTTTGGGGAAAAAAATATACAGAGCTGCCACTTTTATAAGATCAGATAAGATTATTCTCTACTTGAAACTAGATTGACGGTACGGGCAGGTCTTTCCAGACCTCAGAGGACAAAGGCAGGAGAGTCCCAAGTTCGAGGCCTGCCTGGGCTAGAGTACAAGTGGAAGGCTGGCTTGGACAAGGCAGTGAAACTCTATCTTAAAAGGTAAGAGAAGGGTTAGGGGTGTAACGCAGTAGCAGAGCAGCTTCTAGCATGTGCAGATGACATAGGTTCAGTCCCTAGAACTGAAAAACAGATAAGCCTATGGTAACAAAATGACATGCACAAGAAACATACAACAACAACAACAACAACAACAACAACAATAACAAAAATCTCACATCTGGTGATAAAAAAATCTACTTGAGGTACAAAAACTCCAAAAAATTATTCTAACTGTACTAATATTATTTTGAATGATTAGTTTCTGCTTGCTTATTAAATGAGTTTTTAAAAGGCTACCTTCCATAACTATTTCAGAAGTCATCATTGTAATCAGATTGGTCAGAATCATAAAACCCTGCAGTACTCCTGGAACTAAATCTGTGACACACTGAGTAGGCCCCCAGGTGATCAAGACTCTACAACAGAATATCTAGAAATGGGTCTGTATTTAAGTGGGATTTTAGTCTTTGATAAAAGAGTCATTTCAAGTCTGCTAAAAGAATCTAATAGAAACAGCTGATAAATCATCTAGAAGGAAAGAAAAAGGTTTGTTTTTTAATCATATTTCAGATAAAAATCCTAGATGTTTTATATAAACTAGCACAGATAAGTCTAAGACATAAGTAAAAGTCATGTAAGAATTGAAATCTAATAACCATCAGTGTAACAGGGGAAGCAACAATATATGTTTATGATAAAACACAAATTTAAAAAAAAACAATAGCTAGATGAAATTCAAGATTTTTTTATAACAAAAAAGTTCCATAATATATATTTTGGATTACAGATTTGAGAAAAAGGTTTGCAAAAATTGGAAGTCCTTTGAAAAATATCTATATTACACCAAAAGCCCTTAAAAATGTAAAAGAAACTAAATAATCTGTTGGGAAAGCGGGTAAAAGAATGAGAAAGCAAAGTTAACAAGAAATCAATGAGATTAAGACATGAAGGGCAAGTTCAGTTGTCATCAGATAAATTCACGGTGAGATTTGACTCCATACCAACTGCACTTGCAAAGGCAGATATGCAGGAGAGAATCTCAGTGGTGGTTGCAGCCCAAAAGCACATCACTCTAGCTTTCCAAGGGAAGTAGTTTTGTTGTTAAAGTACATCCCTGACCCGATGAAGCAAGCTCTACCAATAGAACAATAGAGGATAAATGGCATGCTCACTCACGTGTTATTTGTGGAAGCAAAACCCAGAAAAAAAATAAAAAAAGGCTAAGGGAAAGAGTAGGGAGTATTGGGACATAATCTACCATAACGAATATGTAGCAGAACCATGAAAATAAAGGCATAGCAGGCTTTCAGCTGCTCCCTTGGCAAGAATTTTCTCAAATATGGTTAAATTTGTAAATTAAGGCATAGAAAAGAGTGTATATATATATATACACACATATATGTATGTGTTCATTTGTTTGCAGAAGATAACCAAGCTCTTCACATGCATGCACACATAGTTTTGCAGGTGAGTACACCGATTTTTAAAGCTATTTAAGATGAGACCTAATAAGTATTAAAAGAAAAGAGATTTTGGGGTTGGAGAAAGAGAGGAGAGCTGAACTATTTGGAAAAATGCTGATTTAAGCTGGGCAGTGGTGGCATATGACTTTGATCCCAGCACTTGAGAGGCAGAGTCAGGCGAATTGGAGTTGGAGGCCAGCCTGGTCTAAAGCGTGAGTTCCAGGACAGCCAGGGCTTTACAGAGAAACCCTGTCTCAAAAAACAAAAACAAAACAAAAAAAACAAAAACAAAACAAAACAAAAAACTCTGATTTAAAGCAAAATGTATCCTATGTGACCTAGAATATATATCTATGTAAAATATGTATATGTTTATGTATAGGTATTTTAGGAAGAGTAACTAGGCATCAAGGCATGTGAATAAAGCAGTAGATTATAAGTTAGTGGTGATTACATTTTAAATTTATCTTTCCCAGAAGCAGGTGGTTATTACAAGCTAACCATGTAATTTTTCTGGGCTCCCAATGAACTCATTGGGACAAATGACTATATAATTTCTCCAGGTCGCTCAAGCTGTGCCATTTAAGAGCACAGCTTCTTTGCAATAGGTTTCATAATATAAATGACAAACACTCTCTTAAAGGAGGCTGCAGACCACTGAGATGAGTCAAATGTAGTCAGGTCACAAAGTTTTGGATGAAAAACTTTTTCCCTACGTTTTGGTGGGTCTTGAGCTCGATTATGTAGACATAGTCAAGTTCACACTGGAGATTCACCGTTAAATGGTCCGTCAAAACGTTGTTTGCAGAGAACTTTACCTCCAGTTGTTTAGCCTGGTCCACTATCATATGAAATCTAAGGATAAATCAAACTTGTTTCTCTAACTGATTGTTCATATGAGAGTGTGGGATACTTATCCACCTCCAGTCTGCACTCTGATACCACTTCTCTGGGTTCCCCTTCTACTGTTTGTCACTGGAGTGCCACCATGTGCAATACCACAGCTGCTTCTCTCTTCCCATTCCTGCATTTGTGTTTGCTGTGCCTTTTCTCTAATTCTTTACCCCACCTCATCCTTTGAAAAATGTCCTCTGTCCTGCAGTCCCCCATTTGAATGGCATTTCCTCTCTGAAGACCTCTAAAGCTTTTGAATTATGGTCTTTATTTTAAAAACTGCTCTCAGGGTCGTCATTTTTGTCTTGGAATTGGAATTTTTACATTCTACTTGGTACAGCTAGTCATTCCTTGTATTAATGTCTCATTTCTCCATAGATATTTTGAACCCCAGGAAGGCAGGAAGGAGAAGATGGATTATTTTCTGTTTCCTCCACAGAATAGAGTCCATGGTCTTATACATAAAAAACATCAGCTGATGCTGTTTCCCTGTAAAATGGACATTGTCAAAGATCTTCCCAATGTCATAGTAACGGGATATTTTAATTCATGAGTTGAAATATTAATGGAAACAAAAAGTATTGTTTGAGGAAGTAAGAAAATGATGGTGTCTTAGTTATTAAACTGTGTGTGTGTCTATAATCCACATTTAGACTATTAAAGTTTGGACACCTGCTATGAAAAGCTGATAGGTCTCATAAAGCTGAGAGAACAGCCTGTCTTCTTTCTGTGTTGTGTGGCTGAATCCAAGAAATGAGTGTGCCAAGCAGAACTGTAAAATAGGAATAGCTTGAAGTTTATCATCTAAAAGTTAAAAGAAGAGTTCACACTATTTCAGAAGTCATTGTGTTAGTTCCATTTCCCACTTGCAGTGTCAGTTTAGTACTGAAATGTGATTCCTTTCACCACTTTTGTTAATACAGGCCAAACTATCCATCAATTTAAGACTAAAGGGCAAAAGACAAAATTGCTCAGCTAACAAATGCTAGCATCAAATCGGTTGTTAGTAGATTAGCACACAATACTGGTCTCAGATAGGACTGCTAATGAGGCCATCATAGCATCCAAGCTCTGGAATGCTCATTGCCTTCTTTTTTCCCCACCATATGGTAGAATCTTCAGCCTCTACTGTACCAGACTAACAGACACTAAAGTACAAGTATGTAGTTTTATCATCACCCTGAACACTTGGGAGAGAGAGGCAGAGGATTTTGAGCTCCAGGTTAGCTTAGAATACAGGACAAGGTCTCAACAAAGCCAAAGAAAACAGTTAACATCAATGCTCCCACAAAATACAGCTCCTGGATAGAATTAATTCCTTCCATAGTGCCTCTGTCTCTCTTCCTTCCTCCTCCTGCCCCTCTTCCTCCTTTCCACCTTTCTTTCTCCCTGCCCCCCTCTTCCCTTCCCATAATCTTCCTTCACTTTCATCTTTGCCCTTGCTTTTATATTCTTTCTTGAATTAAAAAGATCTACTCTGTAGCTATTTCCTCCAAATAATTAAGAATTAATTGAAGCATTATCTTCAGGAGGGTGGGGGAGGGAAAGTTCTGCCCTAAGACTTCTGAAACAAATGAAATTTAAGTCTCAGGACTTACAAGATTCAGGAAGCCTAGAAAACTACAGAGCCCTTCCTCAGGATGAGAGAAGCAGTTGCTAGGTGAGGAGACTGTGCAATGGATCTGCTGACACGTTGGTTAAGTTTGTTGACCAGCGTGGTGTAGAGATGCAGAGTCATCACCACACCTGGGGTTTTTAGTGACACATGCTCCTTTAAGTCATTCCAGAAGCCTCACTGGCTCATCACATTGGACATGGATGAAATTTTTTTTTCTCTGTTGCCTTTGCTTTATGCACAGATGTTTGTCCCTGTATTTCAAGGTAAATTCACATAAAAGGAAACTCATAAAAATCCATATTTCCCTTCTGCTTTTTAAAAAATGGATATTTTATTCTAGTTGAAATATGAGTACATCATTTTCTCCTGTCCTGTTCTTCCCTTTAACCCTTACTGTGTTCTCCCATGTCATACCCCTCCTGTAACTCCTCCCATGTCATACCCCTCCTGTAACTCCTCCCATGGCATATTCCTCCTTTGTTCCCTCTCTATAACTCCTCCCATGTCATACTTCTCCTTACTCCTTCAGGTCAGATCCAGCCTGAGACTCAAATCCTCCAAGTCCTGTGTCCAATCACATGGTGTCTTCAGCAACAGAGACAATCAACCAGCTAAGGGCACAGGAACAGCCTGTATGTTTTTGAGACTCTCATGGTCTTCACCCTGACCAACAACTTGAAAAGAGGTTTCTCAAGCTTGGTCCTAAAGTATTTTTGTTAAATGATCTATTGTTCATTGAGAAGAGCATTATCTATCCAATTGTAAGCTACACACACAGACACACACACATACACACACACACACACACACACACACACACACAGAGTTATGTATAATTTTGGTAATATAAAATGTTTTTGTCTTAAGGCTTTTACAAGCATTCTCAGTTATTTTTCTTTCCTGCTTGTTCTATGTAGCCTCTTTTATCAAAGCACCCTTCTCCATTATGCCCATTTCCCCCTTTATTTCATTTATATCCACAAATCACAGTGACGAGGTGGCATGGAGGAGCCATCATCATGGGCACAGACATTCCAAATGACGGGGTCCTTGGTGCCTTCTTGATTTAAGTTTAGGGGAGTTCTCTTGGCTGAGTCTGAGGGTCTTGTTGTAAGTGCTCACAGAACAGATATTCTGGCCTAATTTACTAGTCTTCTGAGGATGGCCTTACTTTGATCTCAGAAAAGATGGACTTACTTGAAACAGCCTATCTGGATTCAGAAATCAGTTCCATATATAGCTCAGTCTGTGTGCTCAGGTAAGCAATAGCTTCTCTGGGCCTTAGTTTCAGCACTGATAACAGACTGTACCTTTAGACACGATAAGCACCATATGGATGATCTTTCAAAAGCCATAATGATTGAGTTTTAATCTGTGTTTGTGAAAAAATTTATTCTGTTAAATGCTAAGAGAATGTGATATGTAAAAGACAATTGTTTTAGAAGCAAGAGTGGACTCATATTCAAGTCACACAAGAATGTGTAGCAGCAGTTTGTTAATCTGGCCAGGCAGCAGAGCATGTGGATATAAAATTAGTACCAGGAGACAACATAATAGAAAGATTTTTTTTTGAGACATGGTTTCTCTGTATAGCCCTGGCTGTCCTGGAACTCACTGTGTAGACCAGGCTGGCCTCGAACTCAGAAATATGCCTGCCTCTGCCTCTCAAGTGCTGGGATTAAAGGCGTCTGCCACCACTACCTGGCTAAATATTTTTGTTAAGGTATCTATGGCTGTGGCTGAAGGTAGGTCCAACTGATAAGATAAAAATAGCCAAGGACTTTGTCTAAACTACTTTAACTCTGTAAGTATAGCTGGAAGCTCAAAGAACCCTGGGGGTTCCTGACAAAGCTTTCGTGAATTCTTTTTTGTTACAGCAGACAACTCAGATTTTCATACATGATCCTGTAGCTTTAGGAATTCTCTGAACTGGGTGTCAACCATGACTCTTAAGGTCTCTGAAAGCGACTGTCTTCAAGTATAATGGAAATTGTCCTCACAGCACCCGTTCTTCCACTGTCTCCATGGTCAAAACCATGGAACCTCTGTTCTTACCCTGGGGGACATAACCCTTTGGCGGTCACACAGCAGCTATCCTGTATATCAGATATTTACAATATGATTCATGACAGTAGTAAAATTTCTGAAGTAGCAGCAAAATAATTTTATGGTTGGGGTCATCAAACCACGAGGAACAGCATTAAAAGGTCACAGCATTAGGAAGACTGGGGATGACTGCTTTACAGGAAGGAGACGGAGGCTCAGGGTTCATGAACCACTGCAAGGCTGCATATCTATAACTCTGGTTTAACTGATTTTTAATGAATGCTCATGATTGGGTTCATTTCTGTTTAACTATAGAAAGAAGATAGAAAGCAAACACACACACACACACACACACACACACACACACACAGAGAGAGAGAGAGAGAGAGAGAGAGAGAGAGAGAGAGAGGGGGGGGGGAGGGGTAGAACAGAACAAATCAAACAAAGAAAAAAACCCTAACAACTTCACACAGGAGAGGAACTCTTTCTTTTGCAAGTAGCTCCCAGCACTGGACAGCAGAGATGCAAACAACACTTACAAGAGTGTCATACTAATTGGTGATCTTAGAATAAGAGAGACTTGCTGACTCCCTACACCTCCGGTGTTCATTCTGAAAACAATGGGATCCCTGAATACATCATGCCCCCGGGGTTTTCTAACAGACACCTACACTTAATAATGCAGGCAGCGAAGCACCTCTGCCATTTGTTAGGTGTTGAATGGTGGGAAAAGCTTGAAGCAGGAGGAGCATAGAAAGTGGATTGTGGACCAACAGGAAGACACTGCTAGGCAAGATGAAGCCAGGATGCCTCAGGCAGCTATTACTTTTGAGCACAGCAGAGGGGCTGAGTCCCTGGAATGGGACTTGGTCTATGCTGTGCCTCTTTAATGATACAACCCAGTGTTGTAGGAACTTGGGGAAGCACCTCAGCCTTCGGTTTTCTGACAGCTAGATGACTTTCAGCTTGGGATGACTGAGACAGGAGGTGAGGGACTAACAGTTTCCTGGCACTCACTCAGTAAAGTTTTCTCATTCCTGTCCCTGCTAGCCTTTGCCTCTGTCATTAGCACATACAGCTGAATTCATGTTGCCATGCCTGGCTTTGCATTTTGGTGATTACAGCTGAACTCAGACAGCTATGCCTGGCTCTGTGTACAGATGATTCTACCCACACAGCACCTATACTCTGCAAAGAGCAGAACATCCTTTCTTTATGAAGACCACAAACCAGCACTCACAGCTCCTTAGCTTGAACACCAGATCTTTCCCCTGTCATGTGGCTACCCTGTATCCAGAAGCAGAAGAAAAAAGGACTGCCTGGCTAAGAGGATGGCCTACATGGGTGCACTTTACAGTAAAGCTGCTGCTTCAGTAAGAGGCTGCAGAGAAGCAAGGCACATTCCCCCACTAGTTACCTCAGGTACCGTGTTATACGCTCTCTAGAAGAATGAGACAATGGCTTTCTGTGTCACGGAAGTCCATAAAAAGAGGGACTCAACAAAAAAGCAGGAAATGACAAAGTACAAAGACCTCATCTTCCCCTTTATCAAACACGATTTGAAAACGAATCCTAAATCCCGAACAAGTTAGAATCATTTTGAAAAGTACAACAAAGATTTATTACTTCCTACATTCCAAACATGAGCTGAAGTTACCAGAAAAACAAAGCAAAACAAAGCATTTGTATTAAGGACTCTGCAAGGCTAACTATAACTTGTTAGAGACTTGGAATGCTGCAGATTCGCAGTTAACTTATCTTGGGCCATTTGGAGTTCCCTGCGTTGCCATTCCTTCTCATCTCTGCACTGACCTAACATCTTTATGACTATCAGGTAAAACCTTAGTTTGCACTGTCCCTTAAAGTGAAGATTGTCACCAGATACCAGAAAAATCATAAAGACATTTTCCAGTGTTGCTGTAACCTGGCCTATCCAATGTCCTCACCAATGTATATTGTAAATACCTTTATGATTTTTTTTTTTTTGTTAGTTGTTCATGTAGTCATTCTATGTTGGAGCATATTACTGGGACAACCTAAAATCCATGTTCCCAGACCATGGTTACTCATTTCACTCAGAATAAACCATCTCTTAACTCTTCTTGAAGAAAGAACTATAATTTTCTTTTGGTGCTCTGCCCGATGTTGGACCACAAAGGTGACTGACTTCCATGGGATGACTCACCTAACTGTTGCCAGGTACTGGCATGAGTCCTTTGTGACCAGCCATCTTTGATGCTTCTTCAGTTGTAGGAGGTCTTTCTGGGGACAGCTTCCCCCTTCAGTTTGGTAAATGGTATGTTGGCTTATTGGAAACTGGTTCTTAGATGGCATCTGATTTGCTTTAGCACATTCTTATCACAGATTTCATATAAGAATTTGTTAGGACCCATTTCCTCACATTTAACACCTTTCTCCAGCCATTCTTCCAATATTCAACTTTGTTCCATCTCTCCTGTCCATCAACCATGCCACTTACTTTAGACATATCCTCAGTGCATAATCATATGGATACCAAAGAAGTGACTCATCTTATCTCCAGAGCACAGGATGGAGAGGTCAGAGGTAGCTTTTCAGGATATGCAATAGTTTCAAAAAGAAGCCCAAGAAAATAGATCAACTATTTCTCCTGAGGACCATTATCTTGCCTAGGCAGCCTCATCCATGTTAAAGGCCCTAGACAGCTGTCTATAATACACAACTGCAGGGAGCCTACTGCCAAAATCATCTTGGGCTAGCTTCCATTAACCCAGAAGCTAAGATTATCATTGTACAGCACCTGAAGTCCACAGCTGAGATTTCTTCACATTGCTGTAACTCACATACTCCTTGTCCTCACCAATGTAAATGCCTTGAATTATGATGTTCTTTTGGTCTATGACTAATGCTCATGTAACTGCTTCCACATCAGAACCCATTATTCAGGGAAGTATGAATTCATATCCCAGGCCATAGTCATTCCTGTTTAGTTCAGCTTAAAATGACTTCTGTTCATTCTGAGAAAAGAGGCTGTGTTTTATATCCACACAGATACTTAAGGGTCAAACCTGTTTAATTCTCAGAATAACTCCTGGAAATTGATTGTCTTGCTCTAAGCACCCCCTTTGCAGATGGAGATCTGAGGCAATGGCATTTTACAGTAAACATTTCCTACCAGATTAAAACCCAGACCACACATATGACTCCCAAGTCTACACTGTTTGTCACTTTTTCATGGAGTAGCTAAATCAGGGCAAGTGGTTTAGTGACCAAGGCAAGAAACAAGAAGTGACAGTGAATTTGTGTAAGAGTTGTAAGAAACACAACCTTTATTTATTTATTTTTGATTTCTTTTTTTTTTATTAGATATTTTCTTTATTTACATGTCAAATGATATCTCCTTTCCTGGTTTCCCCTCCGGAAAAAAAAAAATCCTGTTCCCTCCCTGCTCCCCCTGCTCACCACCTCACTCTCTCCCACTTCCTGGCCCTGGCATTCCCCTACACTGGAGCATAGAACCTTCACAGGACCAAGGGCCTCTCCTCCCATTGATGACTGACTAGGCCATCGTCTGCTATACATATGCTGCTAGAGCCATGAGTTCCATGATGTGGAAACACAACCTTTAAATCACATTACCAACTCAAGTAATTGAAGTTAGGACAACAGATACTACTGCCTTCCTCAATCTTGTCTGGACATTCTGAAGGCCAGCCATCTCTCTTCCAAGATGAAACCTCTCAACCCTATAATTAGAAACACACACTTGTGTACACACCTGTTTGCAGGTATTTTTAGGGGTTCATCCCTATTATAGGAAAGAAAAAACTCTACTAAATTTTTTTTTATACCGCCTGTAAATCAGATTGACAAAAGGCTGAATACATGTGCACATGAATCTAATATATGCTTCCTATGATAGAGGAGGAAGTTTCCTAACAAAACAAATAAAAGGAGCTGGCAAGCTGGCTCAGTGGATAAAGGTGAACACCTTGAAAGCATTGTGGTGACTTGAGTTCAATCCATAGAACCCATTCGAAAGTGGAAGCAGAGAACTGAGTCCACCAAGTTGTCCTCTGGCCTCCATACACACGTACATGTATCTGCCTATACCATATACATCTATACACAACGATAAACAAATATTTAAAAATACAAATACATGAAGAGTTGATGATGTGACTAAGCCTGAGTGGTTTTGTGCTAGGTTAGCAAGTCAGGGGAGATACTAGGGTAAAGAGGATCAGTTAACATCAGGACATTGGGGCGTGGCAAGGCCTCTTTCTGAGATTGTGCCTAGTCTTTCTCTATTATGGCAGGGATCATAAACTGTTAGAATAAGGGTGTGTTTGCCATGGAAGATATCATGACATATTTCAGGGAAAGGTACAGACAGTGCTTGTAGCACTTTCCACATCCTTCAGCTTAGAAAAAAATGGCCATGGTACCATTTTGCACCGTAATGTCTCTGTCCTTCACTGAAAATCTTCCCATCATGGCACACAGATCTTCTGAGAGGCATCAGGAAAATGTCAATAAATAGTATTTACCTGCCTTAAAGAAGATGGCAGAGCCTAAGTAAAATATTGAAGCAAGTACAATTCAGTGTGGCACTTAGAAGCAAGAGTGGTTATTACTTTAAAGCCACTTAGACATTTGGGCAAAACTTGCCTATGAGGAAAGGAGGCTGTGTATGTTATATGGCTCAACATTTAAATACATTTACTCCATGCTTGCTCAAGCTCTCATCTGAAGACGGACATTTGGAAGAAGGGTTCTCTTCACTTGAGAAGTGAGGAAGCCCTCTCCTTTTAGATCAGTATGACATGGAGAGGTGTGAGCCTTTTAGATCAGTATGACATGGAGAGGTGTGAGCCTTTTATCAGCAAAATCAAAAACTAATGTTAGCAACACTGGGATATCTACCTTTGGATTCCCTTGTGGCTAAACATAGAAGCCGCATTTAAAAATCCCCAAAGGAGGATGTTTGTTTTTAATTTGAATTCTTGAAAAAAAGCATTTGGAACACTAATGGTTTCTGCTTTCGCCTTGTGTAATCAAACTGACTCAGCATTTCCTTGCTTTGCCAGACAGATAGATACTCACAGGTTGGTGTTTTTTTTTTTTTTTTTCTCCTTTTGCAGCTCAATTTTGAAGTACTTCAATTGTAAGCTTATTTTAATTGCAAAGATCATGCATGGGAAGATCTCAGGGCTAAGCAGCAGTTAAATAACAAGTTAATGGAAGTCAACCCAGCAGTCTGTATTTGCATTCTTAGCATTTGCATTTTAAAATCCCAAGTTAGATATGATCAAAGCTTCTCCTCAGCCCGATTTTTCCGCCGGATATATTTAGCAGCAGTGAAGCACCACTCTGCCTTCTTCACAACATTCTTGCCCTTGCTTCTTCTTCCTTCCTGACCTTGCTGGTCCTGCCTTTCCCCTTGGCTCCCCCCATCACCCATCCCCAACTAAACATGTCTCTGTTAAAGTGAAGCCCTCACCTCAGCCTGCTTTCCTTTTGGCAAAGTCATCTTCCAGGAGTGGGGGTGAGCACCTCCATGGGCAGAAGCTTAGGAATGATTTCTGACTTTAGCTCTGGTTAAACAACCTCTGGTTCCCATGGCCGTGGGTGAATAAGAAAGTGTCTGAGGAGGATACTGATGGTGATGGAAAGAGATGTGCAAAGAAGCACAGCAGCTGGGGAGTCCAAGGGAGTTGGACTCTCAGAGTCCCAGAAACCCCAGAAGAGACAACTTCCTGCCACTGGCCTTGGCCTTGCAGCTCCTTCTGCGGCTGTGCCTCCTCTTTGCTCTGTGTGTTGGAAAGAAGAATTTGGAGTGTTCTGTTTTTGAGAAAGATTATAGGATGCTCTGTTCTTGAGGATGGGTAGGTTTCTTTACTAGAGTTAGAATCCTTGGGGTTTGGCTTGTGAGTTGAGATGAGAGTTAAGTGGGTTTCTTTCAAAAAGGGAGAGGGGGGAGGGAAGGAAGAAGAGGAAGGGGGAGAGGAGAGGAGAGAAGGAGAGGAGAGGAAGGGAGTCAGTACACTAGCATAGGCAATCTTGCTTTCCTGCTGGTAAAACACTGCTAGGCCTCAGGAATGCAAACATGCTTTGCTTTTGTCTTTCAAGGAGATTTAATCCATTTAAAGAGACAAGAAAGCTTCAATCACAAGCTATAAGTGAGCACAACTGTACACAATTAAGTGATTTAATGTTATGTAATAAATCATACTTTTTAGATGTTCAGGTCAGCTGAGCACCATTTTTATTTAATTCAACTGATGACTCCTGTCACCACCGTTCCGAAAGTTAAGGAAAAACAGGTCTAAGAAGGAAGACCAAAGTGTGGTTACTTCAATCCTTCTTAGAAAGGGGAACAAAATACCCATGGAAGGAGTTACAGAGGCAAAGTGTAGAGAGGTGACTGAAGGAATGACCATCCAGAGACTGCCCTACCTTGGGATCCATCCCATATACAGTCAACAAACCCAGACACTATTGTGGATGCCAACAAGTGCTGGCTGACAGGAGCCTGATATGGTTGTCTCCTGAGAGGCTCTGCCAGTGCCTGACAAATACAGAAATGGATGCTCACAGTCATTCATTGGACTGAGCACAGGGTACCCAATGAAGGAGCTAGAGAAAGGACCCAAGAAGCTGAAGGGGTTTACAGCCCCTTAGGACGAACAGCAACATAAAATAACCAGTACCCCCAGAGCTCCCAGGGACTAAACCACTAACCAAAGAGCATACATGGTGGATCTCATGGCTCCAGCTGCATATATAGCAGAGGATTGTCTAGTCAGTCATCAATGGGAGGAGAGACCCTTGGCCTTGTGAAGGCTCTATGCCCCAGTGTAAGGGAATGCCAGGACCAGGAATTGGAATAGGGTGGGTTGGTGAGCAGGGTGAGGGGGGAGGGAATAGGGGTCTTTTCGGAGGGGAAACCAGGAAAGGGGATAACATTTGAAATGTAAATAAAGAAAATATCTAATAAAAAAGAAAAAAGGGACAGTTCAACATAGGAGAAAAGAGGAGTAAGTGGAAAATGGAATGGGAGCTGATTAAAGGGAAAATAATCAAAGTTAAAGACAACCAGGGAAGACAGTTAGTATTTACACATTGGTTTAATAATCTGAGTACCTGTCTGTGCCACAGACTCAGGGCAAAAGTGTAAACAAGGTGCTCATGCTTGTGAGGGACTCTCAATTCCTACAAACCATTGAGAAAATTGGGGCGTTGAAAGACAAAACAAAACAAAACAAAACAAAATGGAAACAAAAAGCCCCAAATGGACCACAGATGTGAGTTTAGTATGTATTTTGGCACATACTTCACCCTGAAGAATGTAGATCTTTGCAAGATGTATTTTCTATTATGAAGAGAAAGCAGATGCTCTGGGAGACCTTAGTACTAGGGGCATTCAGCACTTCTGTTCGGGTGAAAGGTCGTCATGCTATGCACAATAAGAGGCTGAGCAGACTACTTTCCTCACTGGAGAATCACTGATCTAGTTTGTCTTCAGGAATTGTCAAATAACTTTGAGGGGGGGGGGGGGCAAAGGTGAATGTAGTCCTCTTTAATGGCAAGAAACATCTCTGAAAAAATATAATAATTTACTCCAGCTGGACATGAATCAATGCTGGGGTTGTCTATCAGGGCAAAGACAGTGCTCTGATAATGTAATTTAGGACAGACAGCCTGTGGAGGTAAATCTTTGTAAAAATATAAGGTGAACTATGTGAACTATGGCTCAGCAAGTCCACTTTACAGTACTTACGTTTAGAAATTGTCTAATGTATATATGCACCAGTTTATTTAGTACATAAAATTGGAAGCAATCTGGCCATCAACTGGGAACTCTTTACATAAAGAGCCATATTATATACAGTGAGTATGCTATACTGAGCTGCATATCTGATGAGGACAGCTTTATGTACTGGTAAGGAATAATCTCTCCAGTACAGTCTTAAGTAAAATGGCAACTAACAAAACAAAAACCTAATAATAATTTTTAAAAATGTCAAGATGAAGAGTATATTCGGAGTGTGACCATTTCCACTAAGGGGTGAGGATGAGCATCTTTGATCACATATACAGGAAATATTTCTGCAAGGATAAATAAGAAATTGATCAGAGCAGTGGACTGGATGCCAAGAGTCAGGGTAGGAAATAGTTTATTCTAAACTCTTTCATAATTTTTTAATTTTTAAGTATATGGATATACCATTCAGTCAAAACTAATAAAATATTTTCAAAGTTGAAGTTCACATAGCCCAAAATGAACACGTCTGTATCTTGCAAGATGTCTGTTAGAGGAGAGGGCTTGCCCTGACACTTAACATACTTTCTACTTGCATTTTGCTGTGTAAGGAGGTCAACCTGACCATCCAAGTAGTAAAAGGAAGTCATAACTTCCTTATCTCTCTTAGATATCTACATACTCCAGGCAATGTAAGCAGTCTTCACAGTCCACAGCTAACACAATGCTGTTTACAGTGATGTGTGTGAGGTTTCTAGATTAATTCTTTCTTGAATTACTTGTGCCAGGCTGCTCTTGTGCTGGCAGTCATTTTTCCTTCACATGGTTTTAATATAAAGGTGTGGCCCATCTAGATTATAACATATCTGTCAGGAGATGGGGAATTTCTAATTCCATGTCTAGAGGGGTATTGCTTATTGTTAGCTGGCAAGTAAGTACTTACAATATACTTATTTGTTCAAGTACTTTGGAGAAAATATAATTTGCAAATTGATTTATATAAAATTATTAAAAAATTAAGTAGTCTTTTTAGATATCATTCTTATCTGGGGGGCAGCTGCATTTGTACATTCACAGGCTTGTGATAAATTCATGAGGTGCCTGTGAGCATGCACAGATATGGAGGGTTGCTGCAATGTTGTCTGATGCTGATGATTAGTTAGGGTTATACTATAATTGGTTAGTTTCCTTCCTCTTCCAACCCCCTGCATTTCTTCCTTTTACATCTACATTTTGTTGATATGTCCAATATAATTTATTTAAAATATGCTATACTAGTGTGAAGCATAGGTATAAATCATGATGGTGTTCTCATTATTTCTTTTGGAACAACGCAGTATACTTTGTAGCTAAAATTATGCAATGGGGTCTCGGTAACTGTTCTAGTATTGTGAAAAGACACCATGACCAAGGCAACTATAATAAGATAAAACTTTTAGTTGGGGCTTGCCTACAGTTTCAGATGGTTAGTCTATTATCATTATGGAGCACAGCAATCCACAGGCAGCAACTGGAGAAGTAGTTAAGAGCTACACCCTGAACCTTAGTCAGAGAGAGAGAGAGAGAGAGAGAGAGAGAGAGAGAGAGAGAGAGAGAAAGAGAGAGAGAGAGAACGAGAGAGAGAAATAGACTGGGGTTTGGAGGGTGCTAGCTTGGGCTTTTGAAATCTTAAAGCCCATCCCCAGTGACACATGTCTGACAATGAGACCACTCTGTCTAATCCTTCTGAACTAGTGCCTCTCCTTAGTGATTAAGCATTCAAATTGATGAGCCTATGGAGACCATTCTCAGTCAAACCACCACAAAAAGTTTTGTAGAAAATCCAAAATCTTTTTTTTTTTTTTTTTGGTTTTTCAAGACAGGGTTTCTCTGTATAGCCCTGGCTGTCCTGGAACTCACTCTGTAGACCAGGCTGGCCTCGAACTCAGAAATCCGCCTGCCTCTGCCTCCCAAGTGCTGGGATTAAAGGCGTGCGCCACCACCGCCCGGCGAAAATCCAAAATCTTAAGAAAGTTTCTAATACACACAGTTATGGTTCCTCTATCAAGGCATGAGATGGAGCTCAAGCAGTTGTCCGAGGCCCACACATCTGAGCTGGAGTCAAGGGAACATGCTTTTCAGTCTCAATTTGTCAGAAGCTATGGGTCAACTTTGGCCTAAGAATTAGTTTAATGTACTTCCAGCACAAAGACTGGGAGAGGTACTCCATACCCATAGCTTCTACCGAGCAGAACCCTGAAGAGTCATTCCATAATGACCCTGGACTCCCCTAAGCTTTGGAAGCCTTGAAAGCAGAGATGGCATGTCACAAGATTTCTGACTCCCTAGCAGATCTAGTGTGTGCTGTTTTTTCAACTTCTCCGTTGGGGCAGGAGCTGTTGGGTTTTATGTCTATCGATGGTACATTAATAATAAACCTAGCTATTCCCAGGGGCAAAGAAAAACAAAAGCATAAAAACAATCATACCCTCTGATACCACATCAAGGTGAATTAGCACAGAACACCACAGCCACAGTGGTTACACAGGCAGGGTGAAACCAGCCATTTTAGCACTGCTTGAGGGAACGTGAACTGACCTAAGGAGAAGATGACAGGTATGCAGACCATTTGAGTAAGCTTAAACCCAGCAATTCTACCCAAGGGAACGGAGCCTGAAAAGTAAATCAAATAACTAGCATAGAAAAGAAGGTCCCTGTAGGGTTTCTAGAAGAAGCTTTCTAAATAAGTGCTGACGACTGTTCAGAGTATCACATTTACTGAACTGGCCTATGAAATGGAGTTCTATCAACTGGCAGGTTTGGGGTAGCTGCCTAGTTGGAGCCAGGAGTTCTTTCCCAACTTATCTGCCAGTTCTTGTTTGCCACATCATTTCACTCTAATTACTTTGCATGAAAAGGTGGGAAAAGTGTTTTTTTGGAATTAAT
This sequence comes from Montemys delectorum, assembly GCA_019843815.1. Taxonomy (NCBI): domain Eukaryota; kingdom Metazoa; phylum Chordata; class Mammalia; order Rodentia; family Muridae; genus Montemys; species Montemys delectorum. The sequence goes on along the minus strand of JADRCD010126737.1, from coordinate 22,347 downwards.
AAACTCTTTACAAAAACTTGGCAATGGTGGTTGCTAAAAATGTTGCTATTGAGTTAACAGTGAATGAGACAGCTAGGAAGACAGGATAGTAACTGTAAACATTTGAACAATTTTTAAAATGTAATTGATTATTATTACTATCGTTATTAGCATGTGTAAGTGTGTGCGTGTCTCTCTCTGTGTGTAGGCATGCACATGCAATGCTTACGTAGAGGGCAGCACTTCCGAGACGATGGTCTTCTTGCATCTTTACTTGGGTTTCAGGTCTGAAGGTAAGCATTGGGCTGGTGCACCAAGTGCTTTTACGTGCTGGATCACCTCTCTGCCAGAGCATTAAACATTCTTATTTTTACTTACGATTGCTTTGCTTTACTCTAGCAAAATTTGAAGGTGAAAAGTGTTAAGGGTTCCTTGTAAGTTTATATAAGGAAGATGTTCTGAACCAATTCCATTGAAAATGATAGTAAGTGATACTAGTAAAAGTAATAATCTGTAAATGCAGATGCTGGGACTTGGTTCAGCTTGGAAGGATTCATATGCATGTTAGAAGGAACACTGAAGGGAAGGTCAACTCTCCATTGCTCAGGAATATGTCAGGCTGTGAAGATGAGTCTTTAATAATGCTGTAGATGCAATGTGTCAGTCTATGGAAAGCTTGAGGATACTCTCCGTCTCCTGTAGACTGGCAATGAATTAAGATGGGAATGTAATGTTGAGCACACGCCATACTACACATACTACAGGTATCCTTACATTCTGAAGATCTCATAGATCCTATTTAAACTCCACAATAATCCTAAAAGGTAATACTAATTGACTCATACTTTAGAGCTGACAAAACACATTCAAACTATTTCATCAATTTTGTCAAAGTCAGATAGCCAATGAAGAGTATTGGTGATCTCCACCTGCTTTCTTTACCACCTCACTGGCGATATCCCAGCAGAGGAATATCAGGATTAAAGAACACCGCAGGAGGCATGGCCTATGGCTAAAATAATAGTCTGGGCAACTGCTGGAAAGAGAAGACATGGAAGGAGCATATCTGAACCAGTTTCCCTCATAAAGACAAGTTACCTGAGCTAATTAACTTGGAGAAGGAAAGGCTTGCCTTGGCTTCATGGGCTTTAGTCCCATGTCACTTGGCTCCCTGGCGTCTGTGCTGGTGTACAGTGTATGTGGAGACAGAGCAACATGATGAAAACATGTAGTGAGTGAAGCATCTCAACTCATGGTAGACAGGATGCAGTCAGGGACAGAGAGGAAGAGGAAGAGTCAGGGACAAATGATAGTCTTTGAAGGTATAGGTCATTCCCAGTGATTTATGTCCTCCCACTCTGGCCTACACCCAGCTTAAGAACCCCCTTACCTATGAACTTGTCAATGGATTAATATACCAAGGACATTACAAGCCTTGTGACTTAGTTATCAGTTAATAGCAACACGAGCTAGGGATCAACTTTTCAGTACATGAGCCTTTGGGGAGAGACACTTCTTATCTAGATTGTAGCAATGCATTGCAAAAGAGAATTATGAGAACTTTTGCTGAATGTGGTAGCATGTGCCAGTGATCCTAGAACTCAGGAGACTGTGGTAGGAGGATTAGGAGTTGGAGGCCAGCTTTGACTGTATAGAGTGACAATGTCTAAAAAACACCAACCCCAACCCCTATCCTAATCCAAACCCAAACCAAGCAAAACCCCAAAATACTGAAAACCCAAAAAACAAAACAAGAAAACAAAAACAACCCTCCAAACTCAAATCAAACCAAACAAACAAAAAAACAGAAAATCAAACCACAGTAGCAGTATCAACAATATCCATAATCAACCTCCAACCAACCAACCAACCAACTAAACTAACCCAAAACAAAAGCCAAGACAGTCTTTACTTCAGACTTATTAACTCTGTTCTCAAAACTCAGATTTTGAAACCTAATCCCTAGGATGAAGGATGGGTGATTAGATCCTAAAGGCACAGCCCTTATGAATTTGGATATTTGATCCTGTAAAAAGGACTGAATTTCTCAACAGTTTTTCTGCCATGCTAGTGTATAGCAATAGGACAGGTGCTTAGGATCCAAGAAGATTCTTCATCAGACTCTCAGTCTCTGGTGGTTTGAATATGCTTGGCTCAGGGGATGGCACTATTAGGAGCTGTGGCCTTGTTGGAGTAGGTGTGGCTTTGTTGGAGGAAGTGTGTCACTGTGGGGGTAAGCTTTGTGACTCCTGACTGCCTGAAAACAGTCTGCTCCTGGATTTCTTTGAATGAAGATGTTGAACTCTCAGCTTCTCCTGCATCAGGCCTGCCTGGATGCTGCCATGCTCCTGCCTTGATTGTCATGGAGTAAATTTCTGGACCGTATGCTGGCCCCAATTAAACATTGTCCCTTATAAGGGTTTTCTTGATCATGATGTCTGTTCAAAGTAGTAAGACCCTAACTAAGATATAGTCTGTCTGTGCCTTAGCAAATCTCTTTTCTTTATGTTTTTCAGGATTATGGTCTTACCACACCAGCCCTAATGGGTTCAGATAGACAACAACATTGCTAAAGAGTTCAAAAGATTGAACTTGTATCTTGATGAAAGTTTGCAATGTGAAGGAATCTAATAAATGATAAAAAGAATTGTCAAAATAAGTTGTGCAGGGGTGGCATTCATGACCCAGTATGGCAATTGCTAATGCTGTCATTGACAGGGTCACACTGCCATGAAATTCTTGAGCTTTTCCTATTTGTGACTACTTTTGTTCCAAAAATGTTTTGCTTCACCCCATATTATACAAAGGAAGCATACAACTTAAAATTTACTGATAGATGTTAGAGAAATTTATTTCAAAACAAGTCTTTGGTATGCATATAAATATATCATTTATTATAGACTAAAGTAAATTTGCATTCTGTTGTTATGCAAATCCTGTCTTTTTCATAAATAATTAAATCTTGGCTGAATTTTTCTCACTACAGAACACTGAGTACTGTTTTTCAGAATGATCTGTACTTTGTACAATTGTCAATGCTAGAATCTTCCTTCACATAAATATGTGATACAAAATGGCAGAAGTATATTGGAGGCCATTTTTGAAATTGCTATAAATTTTGTTTTAAACTTAAGCCAAACTTAATTAAACAATTTTTAAATAAAACTTAACTCAGCAATTCAAATAGCAGCTTAAAATATTTTTTAAGTATTTATTTCTTTTCATTTTATGCATATTTGTATTTTCCTGAACGTATGTATGCACATGTACTATGTGTGCCTGGTGACCAAATAGGTCAGAAGAAGGCATTAGAGGCCCTGGAACTGAGTAACAAATGGTTGTAAGCCACCATGTGGATTCTGGGAACCAAACTCAGGTCTTGTGCAAGAGCAGAAAGTGCCCTTATCCTCTGAGCCATCCATTTCTACAGCTCCACTAACCAACCACTTTAAAAATTAAACATTCCAACATGACAGAATCCAAAGATATACTTTGATCCAAGCTAAGGAATCAAAGTAAAAACATATGTTATAAGACTTTAGGTTCTGAAATTAAAGCATTGTGTTTCTGTGATAGGACAAATGTCTTATGTAGAATAATGCCAATTCAGTTCATAACATACAGTGTCTTGAATTATTTCAGGCAGCATTACTACTATTGTGTGGTGGCACAGCAATGTACACATACTAGCTCAGAACGAAGGCTATAGTGAAGTTGTGCTACAATATTAGAGAACACTTTTAGAAAAACCTTGATGCATTACAGGTTTAATTTGAATTAACAGTACTGAGGCTATTTTTTCCCCAATTTCCATTGAAATTTATAGAACATAGTGTATGTTCTATAAGTGATGGTGATCCACTTTAAGAAGTGGCCCTACCCACAACACATACCACTCAAAGTTCCATAAAAATACTTCTTCTGAAATCTCATAGTCAGTCACACCAATGTGTTAGCCACGGTTATCTCAGCATTTTTGGTATTAGAAGGAGAAATTTTTTTCTCTTTATGCTCTCAGTTACTTGGGTGTGCAACTCAAACCTCCGTTTCCTCTGAATGTTTGTACTTTCTTGACAATATATTTCTAATTATTTTAAGTGGTCTAATAGAACTCCAAATTCAATGAAGATTAAGGTTTTATAAACTTCATCTATCATTCACTTATAACATCAGTGAACTGTAAGTCTTTGACACAAAGCAATATATATATCCAAATATACATAATTATATACATATGTATAAAATGTTCATATTTTTAATCTAACCACTTTTCTGTTTCCTCTAAAACCAATGCTGATATATGCAGTATGTGTTGTATTGGCTGGTTTTATGTCAACTTGACACAAGCTAGAGCAGTTAGAAAGCAAGGAGCCTCAACTGAGAAAATATCTCAATAAAACTCAGCTGTAGGGCTTTCTCTTGATTAATGAGTGATGTAGCAAGACATAGCCCATTGTGGGTGGTACCATTTCTGGGCTGGTGGTCTTGGGTTCTATAAGAAGGCAGGCTGACCCTTCCAGTCTGTACCTTCTCTGAGGCAGGTCGGTGTGTCTGTCCCTATCACCACTCTATAGTCTGCAGGTCTCCCAGGAGATCTGCTGTACAGACAGGGCAACAGGTGACCACTGCCCAAATAAGCCCAGTGGATATACAACACCACCCCTCCATGAAAACTGTATTTTCCATCCAGTTTGTACCTCTGCCAGGGCAGATTGGCTGTATGCCCCTCTTACTATCCCACAGCTTGTAAGTCTACCAGGAGATCTCCTGCAGCTAGGGACACAGGTCTGCCAAGAGATATTCTGCAACCAGCATCACAGGAGGCAGGCTCCAGACAGAGACACCCAGGCCAGTTAACACCAGAAATAACCAGATGACAAGAGGCAAGTGCAAGAATACAAACAACAGAAGCCAATATATTTTGGCATGATCAGAACCCAGTTCTCTCACTACAGCAAGCTCTGGATTATTGATAATTAGTATTTGATTCAAAACCGGTCACAAGTTTATGAAAGAGCTTGTTTCATCTTGTATAATTTACCACCACAGTCAACAATCTATATGTATGCTAATAGAAATCTATTATTTTTCATTTTCCTCTCTCTTTTCCAACATTAGCAGGTAAGTACTTATTTTTTTTGTAACTCTTTCATAGCGTAAAATATTTCATTTTAATTTTTAGTTAAGGAAGTTAGAATAGAGGAAAGAGATCAGTTTCAAGCCTGAAAATGAAAATGTGAACTGATTCATGCTAAATTGTCTGTCTTCCTATAACTAAGCAAGCAGGGTACCTGACTGAAGGTGGAAGATGAAATGAGACAAATATTTGTTCAAGAGAGAGGCCCACCCACTGCCATGTAGTGTATGATGGATGACCAAGTAGAGAGATCGGCCTGTGGTGCCAATGAGGGCCACATCTGAATCTATGACCTTGAAGCAGCAGGGGTCTGTGTTGATGTCTGTGCCCCATATTATCACCAAAAGCAATGGGAACTTCCCTGGTCTTGGTTGCCACTTGGGACCATGTTAATGTCTGAGGGATGGAGAGAGCTGGCCCTACTCCTGATAGACTTTAGCACTCCAGTGAGCTGACTTCACCCCCGACCTGGGCAATGTGGGAAAGCTGGCCCTGAGGGCATGAGAGTAGGAGAGCTGACCCTGTTCCCTTACTGGCATGGGCAAAACAAGAGAGCTGGCCCTGGTGACACAAGCACATGAGAGCTGGTAGACTGAACCACTCAGCTTCCACACAGGCCCAGATCCAAGGTTATGAGTTGGCTTTGCCCCAACACCTATCCAGTGAACTGCTGGAGAATGTGAAGGAGTCTGTCCTGCACAACCAAAGCTGCAGGATCTCTATGACATAGGGTAACAACAGCATGCGCCATGGTGAAGGTACCAGTTTTGATAATGTAGCAGAAGTCGGAGACCCTAAACCAGACCAACAATTCATTGCAGTGAACATTTACAAGTAAAACTGTTTGGGTAAATATGTATACTTTATGACATACCAAGACTCACCAGAGCTTCCACAGTGAGATTTTTGTTTGTTTATTTTCTCTTTGTGGGGAGGTTGCAAGGGCAGAAGGCAGATATGAAGGGATGAGATGATGAGTGGGATTTGGGTGCATGATGTAAAATTCACAAAGAATAAGTAAAATGTCTTAGTGACATTGGGTAATTCTCTCAGACCACCATGATTACAATTTTCCTGCCTTAGTATGTGTTAAAAATCCATTATATTATTTCAGGTGCTTTGCAGGGATAACCTCTTACTATATCCACAATAATTTCTGTTGAGTAGGAAGTGTAGTATGGCAGTGTAAAATCATCCAGAAAACTCGACACAACTTGTTTCAAGATGGACTATAATTTCCCTCATGATGCATGCGGACCTGATGAAGGATTTGTTCCTTGAAGGTAGAGCAATGGAAATTGTGCTCTTTGATTTCTGGATGTAGGAAGAAGTTTCCATCCTCTCTCTCTCTCTCTCTCTCTCTCTCTCTCTCTCTCTCTCTCTCTCTCTCTCTCTCTCTCTCTTTCTTGAGTTATTCATTCTTGGAGAATGCAGTAATCCGGTGCCATGTTATGAGAATACAGGTAGTCACCTAGAGAGGGCCCAATGGAAGGCCAAGCAATGAGTTCCCAGCTCTGTGAGTATAGCACACAGAAGCAGACATCCCAGGCTCACTTCAGTGCTGAGGTGCCTAAATTTATTAACCCCTTCTTCACTACTATTTCTGCTGGTCATTATCGATGTTCAAATGAAATATATGATATGTTAAATAATTATTGTCATCCTAGAGGCTACTCAATTAGCATCCCACTGTAAAGTTTTTACTACTTTATTCTTTACTCATATCTATCAACTTGATAAATCCAAAAAAACTATAGTATTATAGGATTGGATTTTGTCACTCAGAGGTTATAGATAGAGGACTTAAGCAGTGTGACTGCATTTGAAGACAAAGACTTTAAAGAGGTGACTAAAGGTTAAATGACTCTGAATCAGACAGGCATGGAGAAAGAGACACATTCCTCCATTGCTAGTGGGATTACAAACTGGTATAAGCACTCTGGAAACCAATCTGATGGTTTCTTAGAAAACTGAAAATAGTTCTATATGAAGACCCAGCTATACCACTCCTGGGCATTTACCCAAAAGATGTTCCACCGTACCCCAAGACACATGCTTCACTATATTCATAGCATATGTATTAACAAGAAGGCGGAAATAACTCAAATGTCCCTCAAACAAAGAATGGCTACAGAAAATATTCATTTACACCATGGAATACTATTTAACTATGAAGAATGAGGAAACCATGAATTTTGCAGGCAAATGGATGGAACTAGAAAACATCATCCTGAGTGAGGTAACCTAGGCCCAAAAGGAAATGGATGGTATGCACACATTAATAAATGGATGTTAACCAAAAAGTACAGAATTCCTAGGGTCCAATCTGCAGACCATAAGAAGTTTAACTAGCAGGAAGGCCCAAGTGAGGATGCTTCAGTCAGACTTAGAAGGGGTAAGAAAATAATCATGGGAAACAGAGGGATTGGGGAATCTGAGTGGAAGAGGGGAGTGGAAGGCAAAAGGGGAACAGGATCAGGTATGAGAGGGCAGAATAAATGGAAATATGTAACCTCAGGAGGTGGGAGGTGGTGATAGACTCTCAGGACTCAATGGAGTGACCATAGATGAAATGTCCAACAGTGGGGAGAGGGAACTCTAAAGAGTCCATCTCCAATAGATAGACAGGGCTTCAGAAGGAGGGTTGAGGTTACCAATCTACATTTGAAATTTCTGATCCAGAATTGTTCCTGCCTGAAAGAACTTTAGGGACAAAAATAACGAAGATATTGAAGGAAAGGCAGTCCAGTGACTGGCCCAACTTGGGATCCATGTCATGGAGGGGTACCAAGTCCTGACACTATTACCGATGCGATGACATGCTGGCTGTCTTCTGAGAGGCCCTACCAGCAGCTTACTGAGACAGACACAGACCCCTGTGGTTGAATTAGGGGAAGGATTGAAGAAGCTGAAGGGGAGGGCAACCCCATACAAAGATCAGCAGTCTCAACTGACCTGGACTCCTGGGAGCTTCCAGACAGGGATATGTAGCACATATATAGCAGAGGACTGCCTGGGCTGGCCTTAGTTGGAGAAGTAGCACCTAATTTTTGAGAGACTTGAGGCCCCAGGGAGGGAGGAGGTCTGGCGTGAGGTGGAACATCCTCTTGGAGACAGGATATGGGATGGGAACTGTGGGAGGTGGGACTGGGGGGCAATGGCTGGATTGTAAATAATAATAAATAAAATAATATTGAAAACAAACAACAAAAAGAAAGAAAGCAGGCTGAGCAAGCCATGAAGAGCAGACCAGTAAGTGGCACCCCTCTGTGACCTCTGTATCAAATTCTACCTCCAAGTTTCTGCCCTATTTGCGTTCTTGTCCTGATTCCCTTCCATGATGAACAGCAATTTGGAAGTGTAAGCCAAAGGTAATCCCTTTCCTTCCCAGCTTCCTTTTGGATCATGGTTTTTCATCACAGTAATAGAAACCCTAATAAGAACTTTGTTTTCTTTTGTTTTCATCAAATTTTATTTAAAAGACCCTAAATACTCCAACAGAAATTCTTAGAACTGATAAGTAGCTTTAGTAAAATAGCAGTATATACAAAATTAGCACCTTGTCAGTCATCTTCCTGTATATGCTGATGACAAAGGTACTGGAAAAGAAATAGGGAATTGATCCTATTTATAATAGCCTCAAAATAAAACAAACAAGCAAACAAACATAACATCATGGAATAATAAATCAAAAGAGTGAAAGACCTCTATAATGAAAACACAGAAGGAGGGAATTTATGAAGACACTAGAGGATGGAAAGGCCTCCCATGCTCATAGATAAGAAGAGTCATATTGTCAAAATGGTCATCTCAACAAAGCAATCTACAAGTTCAATGTGATCTCAATAAAAATTCCAATGTCATTCTTCAGAGAAATTTTAATGTTAAAGTTCATATGAAAGTTCAAAAGATCAGATACTCAAAGAATATTGAACAATAACAACAAAATCACAGTCTCTAAAACAACCCCCATTCCTGATTTCAAGTTATACTTCAGAGTTATCGTAACAAAAATGGCATGGTACTGCCACAAGACCAGACATACAGGGCAATGAAAATTGAATGCATAAATTCATGCAATAATGGCCACCCAAATTTTCACAAATACACACACACACACACACACACACACACACACACACACACACACACATCAAAATCCTTATTGGAGAAAAGGTAGACTTTTTTTTTCTTTTGCTTTTCGAGACAGGGTTTTTCTGTTCATCTCTGGCTGTCCTGGAACTCACTCTGTAGACCAGTCTGGCCTTGAACTCAGAAATCTGCCTGTCTCTGCCTCCCAAGTGCTGGGATTAAAGGTGTGCGCCACCACTGCCCAGCTAAAAGATAGACTTTTAAGAAAATGGTTCTGTGGAAACTAGATAGCTACACATTCATGATAAAAGCTAGAGTCTTAACTTTCCCTCCAGACACAATCAACTCCATAATATAAGCCCTGAAACTCTGAAAGGGTAAAGGAAAAGGAAGAGAAACCATCCCCAGGCAGCTGCTCAGGAAACTAGGCAAACATTTGACCAATAGGGAGTTATTCACAATATTTTAAAAATCAAGTGAAGAGGCAACCTACAGAACGGGAGAAATTATCAACAGCTATACACATTGATAGGCTATACAATGATCCCCAAAAGCAGATGAGAAAAAAAACGAGTAACCTAGTCAAAAGTTGCCCTAGCATAGATGAGTTAACAAAGCCTTCAGCAGATGGCTTTTTAATCATGGTCACCTGGGTAAACCTTGTTAAAGCCAATGAGTTACAAAGCAAAAAACAAAACAAAACAAAAAGACATACAACTGGGGTGGGAACTTGGTGATAAGTGAGGGAGTGTCAGGAGGATAAGAGTAACTGGAAGAATGAATTGTGACCAGAATGTGTTGTATACCTGTGTAAAACAGTAACTGGATTAAACTATATTAATTAAAAACAGAACTGATCCAATAAATAGAGCATAAAGCTAGCAAAGACCTCTGCTAAGTGTCCTACGCACATGTACTCCTCTTCAAACAGAACACATAACAACTTGTTAGCAGTCTAAGACCTCCACCTGTGTGGAACTGCATAAACATCCTTCTCAGAATAATAGTCTAATGTCTCCTCCTACTAATTCCTAATAATTACTGATGGACAGTTTCTACTATAATTACTCCAGTTATATCTAGTTTAGAATAGGGGAGAACAATCAGACCTGTAATAATTTTGGATACATGGGTAATAAGGCAGAAAATGTACTCTCTTTGGAACTTCTGGAGGGATTCCTTTATACCTATGCATATTTGGTTGTGCATAAGCTAAAATCAAATGCAACATGGGAAGGGAATGTGCACTGTGATCACAAGCTTTCCTAACTTAAATCTGTCAATTAAAATAGACAACTAAGCAAATTATGCCCTGCATTGATTATTTTCCTGTTGCTATGAAAAATACCATGATCAAAAGTAACCTAGAGAAGAAAGTTTATTTCTTAATGGTTTCAGAGGGACAGTGGAAATGTTACAGCAGGAGGAACAGGAAGCAGGCTGATGACATTCCATCTGTACACAAGAAACAGCAGAGGGAACAGGAAACCATCAGTATGTAAGCCTTCAAAGTTTACCTCCAGTGATGTACTTCTTCCAGCAAGGTTGCCCCTTCTAATGGGTCTATAATCTCCGCAAAACAGCATCACCAACTGGGGGACCAAGTGTTCACAGACACGAGCTTCTGGGAGACATTTCTCATTCAAACCATCACATACTTCTTAGCAACTAGCTGCTTTTCCTTTAGACTCCATAAAAGAAGCATAGATGATAACTTGGGACCCTTGAGTACCAGCACTTGCACAAACAACATATTTTGAATGTATTATCATCTTCCTCTTCAACAGTTTTCCTTGATACTTTGGGATCTGTGTGTAATTATCTCAAATACTGAGAGGCCAAGAACCTGGAACCAGCTGGCCTACCGCTCCTTGACCACTGGTAACATTTCATGAATGGGCTGATCAACTTATTAGAACCATAAGGAGGTGGAGATTGCAGGTCCATTGTCTAATTACAATTTATTTTGAGCCATTTTTTGCTTCTTAAATAGCTTTTCCTTTCCCCTCTCTGTGTCAGACCTAAAATCTGTGACTAACAGAAACCTTTTATAATTTAATATCTTAACAAAAACTTTAGTTTCTATCAGCCAAAAGGCTGTCACCAGACAGCCTCTGAGGATTTCTTCATTGTGCTGTAATTACTTTCTTAATGTTTCCACCAATGTATTTGAAAGGTGCCTTTATTCATATACCTTTGTTCTGTTTCTATAAATTAACTTCATGAAACTGCTTCTATGTTGAAGCATGGAATTCGGGAAACCTGTGTTCCCATTGTCATTCATATTTGTATCTAGAGTAAACTATCTACCTTCCTGTGTAAGGAGAGAGTTTTTTATGTTTTTAATGTTTTATGTTTGTGTGTGTGTGTGTGTGTGTGTGTGTGTGTGTCCAGAGAAGTGATGGATACAAGAAGACAGGAGCAGATCTGACCTTTTTGCAAATTGTGTCATCTTAATTTAAAATGAGACACATTTGCTGTATGGTAGTCTCAGTTAATACCATATGAAAATTACATAAATATGTTCCTAAGCCTAAAATTCAATTTACCCGAAATGCTTACTTGTATCACTAATTCAACTATCCCTAAGAAAAAAGGTTTCCTCCCCCAAAGACCATAGTCATGTCAAATCACAATTTTACAGTGATTGAAAGCATTTTAACAGTAGAGGGGAGAAAGAGAAGTAGGGTTCTGGACTAGATCGTCAGAGCAGCCCTAACCACCAACCTCTGAAACTTCTAGAACTCACACTAACTGAAAACTCACTCAGTGATCATAAAAACACTCTGTTGTGGATTCATTCTAACAAGCACGTCTATGTGAAACACTGCACTGACTTGGGTCTATCATTCATGCTTTATATGTGATTGGTCTATATCGTTTTCATCACATCTTCCTTCCTGCTATTTCTAATTGCAGTTTAGTTCAGCTCAGCTAATTAAGCACCCAGAGTTTACAAACTCCTGAAGTTGGCACTGAAGACAAAATAAACATGGACTCTGATCTCAAGAAGAGTGGTTAAAATAAGCAAGACAAGAGTCTAAGAAAAGGATAATTACAGAGTGGCCAAAGCACACAAGGGAGGGGTGGTTGAGTCTAAGAGGGTAGAGAGCATGAAACTAAGGGCTAAGGTTGAGCATGGAGAGAGTAATACTGCCCAAACAATCTACAACACACAAAAGCATGGTGAGAAGAAGGTTAGCCAAGAGACACCGATAACAGTGCTTTTGAGTAAGTGACTAGGCTAGTTTGCTTACGTATTGTACCAGAATTGTGTCAATATTGTAGAGTGTATGTGTCTACTGTGAAACAGCATGGAATATTCCTAAAGCAGCTCGGACATTCCTGTACACCACATTCGATTGCCTCAAGAAGCCATGCTGTGGTCCATCAGCCTTCCATGATGTTGCACAATGAGAAGATGAACTAAAGATAACACATTACCATTGTGAAGTGACCCAGACATGTAATTGGATTAATGCTTATGGTGTCAGGGATGCTGTTCCAGAGAATGCACTAGTTGTAAGTCAGCATGGAGCCATAGGAAGATTAGAAAGTAGGAAGCCTTAAGAGTTGAACTTTGGTGGCTTCGGTGTTTTTATCTGAGAAATAATTTGGCAGACTTGGATGAGTTATATCAAATATAAGAATGATCTGGAAAGCTTTCAGTAATGTATGTTCTAATTTTACAGAGTTAACTTCTCTACTCACTCGGAGCAACTTCATATAGAAGCCAAAATGGAAGTACTTACTTCTGTGGAATCTCTTTGGTCAGAAGAGCTCATGCTTGGTTAATAGCCTGTCCTGTCTGTCAGAAGTCTTCTTATGCATAAGAACAAATTTCCCTTTGAAGGTCAACTAGCTCTGCTCTACATCTTCTAGGTTACAATTCAGGGCAGCAACCATTTGATTTTAAGAGGGAAATTAAGCAGGTATTACCAAACACTGAAGATTCACTCTCCATAAATACACACAGACTTGAAGTTGAAGCCCCAAGACCATCTGGTGAACTAACAGTTCAGTTAGCTTAGTGAGCTGGCTTCCTGTGCCAGCATCAGCTTGGAACATATATTTCCTGGCTTCTCCTACCTGCCAAGCTGTGTCTTGAAGCTTTCTTAAGCCCTAACTACTCACTCTAGCAGTGCCTTCTGCCTAGATTAGAACTAGGATTTGGCTGTGAGACAGAGCAGGCACCTAAGGAGCTGATGGGCAGAGCTTGTGTAGAATCTAGATGGAGAACTCCTGGGACCTTGTAGGTACTGGGGCCTCCTGGCTTAATGAAGTCACAGAGAAGGTAGATCAGTGCATCATAATGCTAGCAATGACTTTCCCAAGTTTAGTCTTCCCAGAGTATCTGCCTTCCAGATGAGCTTTCTTAGTTAATTAGATCAATATGGAGACCAGCTAGTAGAGATCAGGTGGCTATCATCCTAGCCTGAGAATAAGTATTGAAAGATGAATAGATGTGGGTGGTAGAGTTTCACACCCCAAATGTCTGTTAAGGCAGGAAGGGCGCAGGGCCTATTGATATGACTCTCCCTCTACCCCTCCCTTTCCCCTTTCTCCCTCTCTTCCTTCCTCTCTCTGTCTCTCTGTCTCTGTCTCTCTGTGTCTCTGTGTCTCTGTGTCTCTCTGTCTCTCTCTCTCTCTCTCTCTCTCTCTCTCTCTCTCTCTCTCTCTCT
>JADRCD010126735.1:0-35319 GCA_019843815.1 Montemys delectorum | reverse complement strand
AGAAGGAGAAGGAGAAGGAGGAGGAGAAGCAGCAGCAGCAGCAGCAGCAGCAGCAGCAAGCAAACAAGCGCTCTGGTCCCTGGCTTAAAGAAGGTCCAGCTTTTGTCTGGACTCTGTTGCCTCGTAGTTCTCTGTGGGAGCTAGGTGTGCTCACCATGCTTCCTGCACTGCCAGCCCCAAGTAAGCTCCCTGCCCCCAGAGAGATGAAAGCACACTGTAATAATAATCTGCCGGCTCAGACTTCCCCTGTCCGGGCTGTAACCTGCTGGAAGGTGGCCTTGCCTAACTTCAGGTTGGCTCACTCCCCCATCCCCCAAGCTTTGAGTCTCCACTCAGGGCCTCAGTCTAAAACTGCCTCTGCCCACCACCTGGTCCCAGCCTTCAGGGCACCCAGCCTGCAGGAGCGGATGCTGCCCAAGCGATCTGCAGCGGCAGCTGAAGGCTGCCTCCCTGACCCTTCTCAACAATCAGCTTTGTGAGTGAGAGGCTGCAGCTGCCCCCAGGCTGCCCAGGCCTCACTGGGGCAGGAGCAGACTGGATTCAGAAGGAAGCTGATGGAAAATGAAAAGGACATTGGGGTTGGGGTTGGGGGTCAAGCCTCTCAGCCTTCTATACTAACAGCAGGTAGGGTGGTCTGTGATCCCTGGCCACTGTCTTTCACTTGGGGACCACAAAGGAGGCCTTCTCTGAGAGCATCATCCAACTGCAGCTTCCTGTCCCAACTGGAGTTATCTTCCTAGGGGGAGCACTCTTCCCTCCTCCCCCCAGGTAATAGGATCACTGGAAGAAAGCCCTGGAAACACTTGAAAATGCCTGAGTCTATTTCAAGACGATTTCTAAGCAGCTACTTCTAGCACTGAACCCACTACGGAAAGAGTGGAAGAGACACAAAGACACCTGTATGTCTCAGGCCCTCACCCGGTACTCTTGCCACCCGACATTTAGGGCAGGAGTAGGGGAGTTGAGGCATGCACACAAGAGATGCTCCTGATTTCCAAATGTTGAAACTGCCATCCTGTTGGGCAGATTCCCTCGTTCAGCCCAGCTACCATTTTCAACTCCTTTTGTGGTACCTTGTCCTTCAAAGCATCCTGTGACCCTAGGTTTTTGGTCCTGTTTTGTTCTTTGGGGATGGAGGTCTCATTACGTAGACCAAGCTGGAGTGGAACTCGCAGAGATCTTTTCTTCTCTGTCTCCCGGATGCTTAGAATAAGGCAAGAGTTTCCAGGCTCACTCAGCTTAAACCACAGGCTTTGGGAAGCTGAGGCAGGAGGATTTTGAGTTTGAGATCAGCCTTGAATACATAGTGGGTTCCAGGTCAGCCTAAGCTACATGCCAAGACTCGGTGTCAGTCAACCAACCAACCAACCAACCAAAACCAGAAAAAATCCAAAGTGCCCGAGCAAATTACTGAAGGTCCCTGTTTCAACCCTGCGACCCCATTCAAGGATGAGTGTGAAGAATATCTTGTAGAAAGTCCCTTAAGAAACTGCTTACCGGGCCTGGTGGTGGTGGTGCACACCTTTGAACCCAGTACTTGGGAGGCAGAGGCAGGTGGATTTCTGAGTTCGAGGCCAGCCTGGTCTACAGAGTGAGTTCCAGGACAGCCAGGGCTACACAGAGAAACCCTGTCTCTGCCTCCCAAGTATTGAGATTAAAGACATGCACAGAGAAGAAAAAAAGAAACTGCTCTACTCCAAAGGATCAAGTTAGGCCTGTGCCCTGCTTCAAGACGCCTGCCTTGGACTTTGGTCTAGAATCTGCTGCTGAGTACTAGGCGAATGGGGCTGATGGAGACAACCAGGGGGAGCCTGAGAGAAATCCCAAACCCACCTGTCCCTCACTCCAGGTCTGGGAGCTTCCAGCAGCCCTCCACTCTCCCTGGGTTGAACACAATAGTTCTCCTATTCAGGGCTAGTTAGAAGCCACTCTAATGACTCAATTAGTCACCTACTTGTCAAGCAAAGAGCCTGCTAGTAGGGAGTCTGGCAGACTCAGCACAGAGACAGGCCTGAGCCCAGTCTCATTGCCGCCTCGCCTGTCCCAAGAGCTTCACTCCAGGATAAACCATTGTATCCCACAAGGGAAGGAGGCGACTGCATATAACGCTGATCAAAAGCACCAAAGCGGACCAAAGCGGCAAGCCCAAGGCTTCAACTATGCTAGCCATCCTGCCATCCAAGAACAACAAAATATTGAAATCTGACCAGGGACCAGAGCCGGTGGCCTGGCCAGGCGCTGTGACATCCCAGTATCCCGGGCAAGCACGGATCCAATCTACAAAGATGTATCTCAGAGACTGAGCGCATTAGGGGTACCCTGAAGACCGGTCAGCTGATGGCCGGCTAGCTCCTAGGAGGTGGGAAAGGTAGTTTGGGGATATCAGCTGCGATATCCCCAAACTACCTCTTCTTGCACCTTTTGTTTCATATAAGCTGGGCTCATCGGCAACACAGGGGGTGGAGACTGGGGGGATGTCAACGCCTACAAGCAGTTTGAAAAACTACAATTTCATGGTCCCAGTAAGTGCCTTCTCTCAGTCCTGTCCTTCCAGCCTCAGAGAACGCCTACACTGACTCTGGAATCTGGATTCAAGTTGACCTAAAAAGACAGGCAACTTCTCTTCTTGCACATCCCACCCCAAAGTACTGTGTTGTCAAGAGTAGGCCAACTCCAATCCAGACCTTGAAGTCGGACACGTGTTCGTGGATTTAGGCAGGGTGGGCAGAAGCGGGGCAAGAGGAGGGTGCAGGGCAGAGTGTCAAGGGCCTTGGGAGGCCCGGGAGGGCCAGGGCGGGGAGGAAGGGAGGACAGCTCCACAGCAAGGCACTGGGGGCACTTTGGGGGAGGATGGATCGGATCGTTCCAGCCGCAGGAACCCTCCTTTCCTGCCGGCCACTGGCTCGGCCCTTCCTGGGCAGGTCCGGCCAGCAGGCTCGTAGATGCCCTCCCGGGGACCCCACGGCGACCTCGGTGCGTACCTGCCTCCCCTCGGTCGCTGGCTCCTCCGCCTCGGACTCCCCCGGCTCCGCCACGGGCTCGGACTGGCACGGTCCCACCGGTGCGGGCTCCGGGGCGCAGGGCTCAGGAGGCTCTGGCGGCGCGGGAGCCCCGGGGGCCTCGGCCGGCGCGGTGCTCTCCGGGACTGGGGCCGGGGCCGGCCCACGCCGCAGCAGCAGCCAGGCGAGCAGCAGCGCCAGCGCCGTGACCAGCGCGGGTAGCGCGGCCAGCAGCTCGACCGACGACTCCATCGCACCGTGGCCGCCTAGTGTCCGCCAGCCCGGACCCCGAGGGAGCCCGCCGCGCCCCGCCACCAGGCCACGCCCAGGGGCGGAGACTCGTCCAGACCACGCCCCTCGCGCCCTCAAGGTGATTCCGAGTTCGGACCTTGGGAGGCGCTGAAATGCTCCTTGGTTGACGCTCTGGGGCACCATCTCAGCTCAGGCTGGGTGGGTGGGGTGAAAGGCTCATTGTTCAGTGTGCTTAGATGGGCTTCATCTCAGCCCCGTGCAAAAGTTCATTTAGAGATGGTGGTGCACTTGAAAAGTGGATGGGTTCGGGGGTGGATCAGGAGTTCTGTTACAGTGAGCTCTGGGCCATGGAAGACATCGTCTCAACACGCACCACACACTAAAATGCACATCTTGGAGTATATTGGTGATCCGGGCACTATGTGGTTGTGTGGACGCAAGTTCAAGAAGATTTGTGGAAACTAAACACTAATTCCCTCTAAAATCAAGGAAAATTAAAGTGGGACATGTAACATTTTTTTCCCCAAATTCTACTTTTAACACTTTAATTTCCCTTGTAGCCTATCACCCACCAGAGGCAGTGGAAAAGAAAGGATACAGGGGAAGTGGACCTAGTTAGAAAAATTCTGTTTTAGGGTTTACTGCTGTGAACAGAAACCATGACCAAGGCAACTTTTCTAAGGATGTAAGGAGGACATTTAATTGGGGCTGGCACACAGGTTCAGAGACTCAGTCCATTATCAAGGCAGGAGCATGGCAGTGCCCAGGCAGACGTGGGGCTAGTGGAGCTGAGAGTTCCACCTCTTGTTCTGAAGGCAGAGGACTGGCTTCCAGGCAGCCAGGACAAGGGACTTAGAGCCCACACCCACAGTGACACACCCACTCCAACAAGGCTACACCTCCTAATAGTACCACTCCCTGGGCCGAGCATGTACAAACCATGACAGGTTCTTCGGAGTAACTCCCGTCTGTGTTGGCTGGAAACGGGCATTAGTTTACAGGTCAGCAGGGGCAGCTCAATCTGCTCGCAGACACTTTGAGGACACCCAGCAGTCCAGCTGGGTAGAGTCGGGATAGCAATCACCAATCAGCAGCGGTGGCACTGCCTAGCAGAGACGGCCAGCTGGGCCTAAGCTGGAGGGACGCTGGGTTCTTTGCTGTGTCTCAGTAAAGATGAGAAGCAATGCACAGCTAGCTCTATAAAGCAAGCCTAGCTCAGTCACTGTCACTGTCTCCCTGTCTCTTCAGTCCTTTTTTGGTTTGTTTTGGTTTTTGGTTTTTCGAGACAGGGTTTCTCTGTGTAGCCCTGGCTGTCCTGGAACTCACTCTGTAGACCAGGCTGGCCTCAAACTCAGAAATCCACCTGCCTCTGCCTCCCAAGTGCTGGGATTAAAGGCGTGCGCCACCACTGTCTGGCCTGTTCAGTCGTATGTATACTTCCTGCAAACATCACGTGTAACATCCCTGCATCATCACTCTATGGAGTATCGACAACTGGAGCTCAACTACACAATGCAAGGCAGACCAATCCATGAGTCTCCTTAGCAAAGACTCCTTCATCACGTGTCCTTTTGTGCCCTTGCCTTAACAGAACATCCTCTCTCCTGAGCCTGCTTCAGCAAAACATTCCTTCACAGGTCTGCCTTAGCCCTTCTCCTGTGTCCCCTTCAGGAAAACACTCCCTCACGTGTTTGCCCCAGCAAAACACCATCCAACACGACTGGCTTTCCAAAGAACCCTGAAGTGGAAACATGGTGGTTCTCGCCTTTGGTACCAGATCCCAGAGGCAGAGACAGATGGGTCTATGTGAGTTCAAATACAGCCTGGTTTACACAAGCAAGTCCTAGGCTGTCTAGGCTGCCGATGAGATTATGCCAGAAAGAGACAAGGAAAATCTCTCCTAAAGTGGATTGTTGGCCCATAGTTGCAGCATTCACAAGTTTTCATCAACTACCCCTGAGAGGAGACACATCCCCTTAAGCCCAGAGGCTGTGGGTATAGGATTGAGCTCTTCCCGCTGCTGGCTGCTCCTCACAGCTGGGGTGGTTTTAAGCAGGGCAGTGGTGGTCTATGCCTTTAATCCTAGCACTTGGGAGACAGATTTTTCCAATCACATTAGGGCAGTGGCAGGCCTGTGATTGGACAGTGAGTCCGGGTCCAGCCTGAGCTACATGAGACCCTGTCTCAAATGAACAGAAAGGGGCTGGGCTTCTGAGCCTGGGATGGTGGTGCACACCTGTAATGCCAGCTATTGGGAAAGCCCAGTACAGCCTGAGCAGTCTCAGCCCACACAACAAAATGGGGCTTCTGCTTTCTTTCGCTAGATGCTAGACAAAAGCTGTTTGGTTGCTAGCCTGGGGAAGGAACCCTAAGCATGCCAACAAACTTACACATACAATGGTAAGTGCTCTACCACGGAAGCACATCCTGCCGGGGAGGGTGGTTACCTTACCTGGAAGAAACAGCAGCATCACATGTGTGAGCTCCAGTCGAGACAGGAGGGTCCCCAGCAACAGGAAGAGCTCAATCCTATAACCACAGCTTAAGCAAGGGATGTGTCTTCTCTTAGTGGTAGTTGATGAAAAAGCTCAACTATACAAAAAGGCTTTGTTTTTAGGCTCCTGGCTTCTGGCTCCTACAGGATGTGCAATGCACATGAGCCTTATTTTAGTCTAAGACACTGAGCCCTTCCAGTGCTGGGATTACAGATGTGAGTTACCACATCCTCCTGAGCTCAGGTTTTGCTTTCATGTCTAGACATAGCTGTGTGACACATGCAATCCTGGGGCCCAAAGAGGGCACTGCATTCCCTAGAACTGGAGTTACAGTATGGTTCTGTGTTCTGTTCCGGCTTGCTGCTGGGCTGTGTGAACTCTGCTCTGGCACTAGGCTACATTCCATCCATCCTTACTGTCATCAGAGCACAGGGGTGGTGGGATGCAGCCTAAGGTGGGGGCCCCAGCCGTGTGAGAAATGATGCAATCTGAGGCCAAGGAAACAGGGGTTTCCAAACTCCCCAACATCCAGTCACCTCTGGGAATCTCGTGGAGGTGGGAACTAGGGGGCCACATGGTTGGTGAGGAGCCTGGGGCCAGGGGGTTCTCAAACTCCCAGACACCCAGAGGAGGGGGACACATGGGACAGAGAGCATAGCCACCATGTAGGAACTGGGGAATAGCAGCCCAAGAGGGCTGGGCATCTGGGTCGAGGGCAGCTAAAATGAAATAGAGGATTTAGTCACTAATAACTTGAGATTATGGGAGGGAGGGTGGATTAGCCATGTGGAAGTTAGGAAAAGGCCCAGTCATTGAGCTGTTTTAGGCCTATCAAAATGTAAAGGCTGTGTCTGTGCCTTTCACTCAGGAACCCAGAACACTGGGAAGGATAGTGAGGGCCACTGCCGATGGGTTCAATTTAAGTAATTAATTGGGTACTACTACAGATGGTGACAAGCTGGGGGCTGGGGGTGGGGAATTTCTGGCTGTGCTCAGGGGTGAGTGTCGCAGAGCACAGAGGGTTTCTGCAGGATATTTAGGCAGTGTGGCTCTGTATGAAGAAGGCTTCCCTTTGTGGCGCTTCTTGATGAGAGGGACAGTCCTTGCTTGCCCGAGCTGTTTATTCACTGTTAATTGTGGAAAATGGGTGCACACAACTTCCTCAGGGTGGACCAGAGATTAAATACCGTTTGCAAGAAGGGGTGTCCAGGAAGGAAGCTCACAGGCTGAACCCTTAGGTCCGTTTAGATACCTAATTAGCATGGAGAACTCTGTGCTGCAACTAGTGGTCCCGATCCTCATGTGGGGGGTCATGGTTCAGGATGTGGAGGACTCCAGGACAGGATCCAAGTCTGGAGTAGATTAAACTCTTACCATTCTCAGATACGAGAAATACTGGGGTTTTGGAATCCGCTCAACCTTCCCAGTTTTTGTGTGGCAACACGGTTCCACATGCCCCACACTGAGGTTCAAACTGGGAGCTACCATATGGGTGCTGGGAACCAAACCCAGGCCCCTCAGCAAAAGTGCTCTTAACCAGTGAGCCTCATCCAGGTCCCTAGCCCCGTTTATTTTTAGTGTACCTTTAGCCCAGCATAATTCTAGCATCCAGGAGGCTGAGGTAGGGGTTCCAAAGTTGAGGGCCATCCTGTTTCCAAAAAAAAAAGAAAGTATAAAATATATTTTAAACTTCTTTGAAACAGGGTCTCGATAGTCCTGGCTGTCAACCAGGTTTGGCCATAAATTATATTTTTAAGAGGTCTGTTTTGGAGCCAGGCCTGGTGGTTCAGGTCTTTAGGCTCAGCATTTATGAGGCAGACACAGGCAGATCTCTGTGGGTTTGAAGTCAGTCTGTTCTACATAGTAGATTTCAGGACAGCCAGGGCAACAGAAAAAGACCTTTGTCTCAGCTAACAAAACAAAACATAAAGCCAGCTCTGCTAATGACCATGGCCTTAGAGTTGGAAAGGCTGAGAAGACAGAGGAAACACTGTGAAGACACAATCCCAAACTTACTTGCTTTATTCAAAATGATGAACGAGTTTTATACAAGAGTTAAAACACCAGGGCAGAACCCAGAGTGCAAGGGCTACTTGACAACAAGAGACTGATGCTTAGGGCGGTAGGTTCCTAGGAGGCATCCAGTTACCCTGGAGGCAGCAGGCTTGGGCAGGTTCTCCCTGGGGAGATTCCTAGGGGATAAGTGGTTTGAGTTCCTGAACTAAACAATGAGACACACTGGAGCTGGAGAAAAGGCTCAGCGGGTAAGGGCACCGACTGCTCTTCCAAAGGTCCTGAGTTCAAATCCCAGCAACCACATGGTGGCTCACAACCACCTGTAATGAGATCTGACGCCCTCTTCTGGTGTGTCTGGACAGCTACAGCGTACTTACATATAATAAATAAATAAATCTTTAAAAAAAAAGATTAAAAAAAAACAAAGAAAACCCAATGAGACACAGCTGCAAGTTGCCAGGGAAAGGCCCCACTATGTTACACTGAAATCAGTGTAAGATCTTGACAATCTCTCATGGGAATGAGGAGCCAGACCTCATCTTGAACTCATCAGCGCGCGCGCGCGCGCGCGCGCACACACACACACACACACACACACACACACCCCACTACACACAAGCTAGGCAATCTCATACCTGCCTCCTTCCTACACAGCATCTTTTACATCTGTTACATTTCCTGTTCCGCCCTCTTGCCTAAAGCTCAAGGCCTCTGTAAACCCACTGGCACTGGCGCTGTCCCCATCTTTAGTGAAATCACCTCAGCTGTGTTCCAGATGCCATCTGCTCATTCAAGCACTGCTAGGACGCTGCTCATGTTCTGTCCTAGGTCTAACACTTACATCAAGTGAGAGCTGCACTTGACTCCTGGCTTGAAATGCACTCGTTCAAGCCTATAGCAGTGGCCACTGCTCACTGAGCTCCACACAGGCAGGACAGGGCCTGTGTAGGGTGTACCTGCAAGCACTCAAGGCTTGACTATCTGGAAACTGGGCATTTTGAGTATCTGGGAACTGGGATTGGTGCTCCTGTTTGGTGGCTTTCTGTCAGGATGTGACCCTAGGCCCCAAAGACATCGCATCTGTGCAGTCTTTCACCAGACTTGGGCGGTTTTTCTGTTCTCGTCGGCCGGAGCTCCCTTTGCCCAGAACCCAGCTCAGCAGCAGTGTAGTGTTGCTGAATTCTCTATTCTTTTCTGTTACTGTTCTAGCTCATGTCAAGGGAAACAGAAGAGATGGGAGGCTCCACTTCCTTGTCCTCCTTGGGCACTCCTCCGCCCCTCTACCCTACCTCTCCTCTCCTTCCACAGTGGAGTGTATTTGATGTGTGCATCGGGTCAATAAGCGGAGATAGGGATACAGAAGCTCTGGCCTGGGCAGACTAAACCATACACTTTATCGGTGGCATGGTCGGACGCGCCCTCCATCACTGCTGTGTTTGGAGACTGGGAGGTAGCTTGGAGATAAACAGGGCTGCTGACTTTTCCACTTGAGATTTCTGCACCTCTCAGGCCACTGGCATTGTCTCATCAGACCCCATGGCAGCGAAGACATCTCTCCTTCGGCTGCTTACTTTATTTCAAATTTTGTTTTGAAGTAGGATCTCAGTCAGCTCAGGCTGGGCCTGAACTTGGTATGTAGCTGAGGCTGGCCTTGAACTCCTGATCCCTTTGCCTACCCTCCTTTGTTCTGTGGTCCAGGATAGTCTCCCCCCCCTCCCCCCCCCAGACAGGGTTCCTCTGCGTGGCCCTGGCTGTCTTGGAACTCACTCTGTAGACCAGGCTGGCCTTGAACCCAGAAATCTGCCTGCCTCTGCCTCCCAAGTGCTGGGATTAAAGGCATGCGCCACCATTGCCCTGTGTTTTATTAGATTTTTTAAAAAACATTATTTTGTTATTTTTCCAGACAAGTTCCACTATGTTCCTTGGAAGGCTAGGATTCACTCTATCGACCAAGATGGCCTTCTACTCAGAGATCTACCAGCCCGAGCCTCCTAATGCTGGGGTTAAAGCTGTGCCACCATGCCAGCTATTTTTATTTTTTTAAGATTGTTGTTGGGCAGTGGTGGCACAGACCTTTAATACCAGCATTTTAGGAGGTAGAGGAAGAGGCAGGCAGATTTCTGTAAGTTCAAGGGCCAGCCTGGTCTACAGAGTTCTAGGACAGCTTGGGCTAAAGAAACTCAGTCTTTGGGAGGAAAAAGATCTATTTTATGTGCATGAGTGTTGAATCTGCACTTGCGTATGTGTACTGTACGCATGCCTGGGGCTTGCAGAGGTCAGAAGAGTGTTGGATCTGCTGGAACTGGAGTACAGAGGGTGTGAGCCTTCATGTGGGTGCTAGGAACCAAACCCAGGTCCTCTGCTAGAGCAGCAAGTGCTCTTAACTGCTGAGTGACCTCTCCAGCCCCATTTTATCTGTGTGTGTACATACACATCAGGAGACAACTTAAGGAAATCAGTTTTTATTCTACCATAGTGGCCCTACCAGGTGTCTTGGAGACATCTGTTTTTCCCTGCAGAGCCATCTATCTCACTGGTCATTTCCTGTTTTAACAGGCTGGGAGAGGGGCAGTTATAAAGGGTGAATGAGGTACTCCAGTAGCAACATAGATAACAGCTTCCTGAAGACAAGGGTGCTTTTCAAATAGAAGAGCCACCTGGACATCACTAGGGATGTAAATCCAGGGTCTCCCCAGGCCACTGGACCAGGAGGCTACACTGTTCCAGAGGACAGTTTTCAGCTCTGCAGGATGCACAGCTTCCTATCCAGCTGGCCACAGAGGTGAATCAAGAGTCCCATACATGGCAACCTGAACCTCAAGTTTCCATGTCTTGGGTGTTCTGATAGGCAGGCAGTACCATAGTTCCAATGAATCTACACAAGCTTTCTAGGTCACAGTCTGACTGGGAACAAGTCCCCTCTACTCACCAAAAAATTTCCTTGGCTACAGGACAGATTAAGGCAAACAGGTGAGTGTAAAGGACAAGAAAGGAGCTTGCCAGCCAACCCAGTTGTAAATGTAACTTTTACTTTCCTATAGTAATTGTCGTCTCAGAGGCTCCCTGCCTCAGTTGGCTAACCTGGGCCTGAAAGCATCTAGCATCCATACAATGTAATCTAAGCCTACAATGTTTACAGCCTCTGGGACTTACTGCTGAATCAGCTCACCCTTTCTAGTTCTTTCTGATCACTGGCTGCCTGGTCAACTCAGCTAATTCTGGCTCAGACTCCTTTCCAAGCTGGATTTAGTCTAGCTTCTCTCTTGGTCTCTGACTTTCTGCTTTGCCTGGCCTCAAACTAACTCTGACAATTTGTTCTAATCTTCTGGCTCCTTCTCGTTCCCTGCCTTATTCTGTCTTTACCTGTGTCTAGCTTGTTCTGTCTTCCCCCTCTCTCCCCCTGCCTTTGTCTTTTCTTCCTGTCAAGTAGCTTCCCTTTCCTGTCTCTTCTTGTAGAGTTGGGCACGTCCTATTCTGTCACATTTCTCTGATTCTCACTTTGTCTGCCACTCAATTAGACATCCCTTTCAAACATGGGTGCTTCCGTCTACAGACTAATTCTACCTTCCTTGTTTGGGATTAAAGGTGGGACTAAGGACTGAGACACACCACAGCTAGAAACAACACAATCTTGGGGTTCACAATGTGACCAAGACACCCAGTTCACCAGAGCTGTTCAGCAGGATTAACAGATTCTGAAATGTGCCAGTTCCACCCAAGGATTTCTCTCCTGCATGTACCAGCTATTCTAGATGCATCCTGATGACATGTATGGGAAACACAGGTCAAGAAGTTCCCTGTGCGGGGGTGGGTGAGTGGGCGGTGGTGGCGCACGCCTTTAATCCCAGCACTTGGGAGGCAGAGGCAGGCGGATTTCTGAGTTCGAGGCCAGCCTGGTCTACAGACTGAGTTCGAGGCCAGCCTGGTCTACAGAGTGAGTTCCAGGACAGCCAAGGCAACACAGAGAAACCTTGTCTCAAAAAGAAACAAAAAAAAAAATAAAATAAAATAAAAAAAATTTAAACTTTGGCTGGGCAATGGTGGTGCATGCCTTTAATCCCAGCACTCTACAGAGTGAGTTCCAGGGCAGCCAGGGGCTATACAGAGAAACCCTGTGTGTGTGTGTGTGGGGGGGGGCGCGACAACCAAAGATCCCTGTGGAGTAGACAGAGCATTCCTTACGCATCAGCACCTGTGGGAAGCCACCCATCAGGACCCAGCCTACTTACAACTCAAGTTTTGAGATGACAACTCCAGGAACACCTACCTGCCCTGAGGCCTAAGCATGTCTTCTACTGTTCCTGTCAGCTCAGAACGATTCTAATATAGCACAAAGTGGTCAGCAGTAGCTGCAGGGCCTGTAGCAGGTCACTGTCCTGAGCAGCACTTGAATTACAATGAGATCCAGCATACTCAACGACAACAGCTCAGAGCCAATGTATTAGTTCCAGCGTGGTTCTGTGCTAGCTGAGCTCACACATTCCTGGAGATTCTAAGGGAGTGGTAAGACCATCATCTGCCCAAAGAAGGAACTTGGGCCAGAGAGGGAAGAGCCACAAGTAAAGACAGAGGCTAATGGTAGGAGCAGAGGACTCAGAACTGAGGTGGGTGGCAACCAGCAGCTCACATAGGAACCCCCTGAGAGTCTATTGGCTCAGGGATGAACAGCCTCCGCAGGGTTCCTAATTCTGCCAAGGAAAGCACAACTGCCTGTAACTGGCAGGTAGACAGCATAGCTGGGCCAAAGCTGGGCCAAAGCTAGCCGGCAACAATAAAATAGAACCCCACCAGGCAAGGTGGCACATGCCTTTAGTCCCAGCACTCGAGAGGCAGAGCTCTGAGCTCAAGGCCAGCCTAGTCTAAAACAGAGTTCTAGGACAGCCAGGGCTAGCTACAGAGAGAAACCTTGTCTTGAAAATGAAATGGCAAACAACTTGGTGCTGCATGATCCTAGCACTGAAGAGGTTGAAGCAGGAGGATCCTTAGTTCAAAGTCAGCATGACTATGTAATCACATACTATCTCAACTGTCCCTACCTCAAATGGGCAACACCTCACATCTTACATCACAGCCTACTGTCACTTCCCAAGCACAGACACGGGTGTATAACATGACTCACGACAGAGAGCACATGTGAACATGGCAGTGGAGAGAATAGCCAGCCCCATAGATTCAACTGAGGAGACAACCTGAGTCTTCCCATTCAATTCCAGTCACACCAGGGAATGTAGAAAAGACGGAAACACCAGGATCCTGGACTTTCATTATGCAGGTCCAGATTGCTCAGAGACAAGGACGGCAAGAGGATCCCCTCAGCTGCAGCAGTCAAGCACTTCAGAATGCCACATTTCCCACAACTCCAACCAGCACACACAGGGTAAATCTACCCTTCACTGTGGGCCCGTCACTATCCACACAAGAGCAGGAGCCAGCAAATGCTTTTTGGTTTTGAAGTTAACTTAAATCTCTCTTTTGGGACAGGTTTCTTCTGCATAGTCCTGGTTGTCCTAGAACTTTGTACACCAGGCTAGCCTCTGCCTTCAGCATGCCGGGATTAAACACTTATACCTACCGCCCATACCTGGCTTACTTAGAATCAATCTTGTTTAAAAGGAGAAATAGAAAAACAAGTCTAGAGAAATGATTAAGATGTTATACAGAAGCCGGGCGGTGGTGGCGCACGCCTTTAATCCCAGCACTCGGGAGGCAGAGGCAGGCGGATTTCTGAGTTCGAGGCCAGCCTGGTCTACAAAGCAAGCCCAGGACAGCCAGGGCTACACAGAGAAACCCTGTCTCAAAAAACCAAAAAAAATAAAAAAAAAAAAAAAAAAAAAGATGTTGTACAGAAAGCCTGTTCAGCCTTCAGAGACAACTGCTTTAGTCACTCTCCAACAGGATCCAGACCAGCAGGCACCTCTTCACACATACACACCACACCACAGGAGGAGCACAGGGAGACCGGAGGAAGCATGCCCAAAGGAAAGCTGTCCACAATATAAAATGTATTCGCTTTATTAAATAGGTAAAGGGTTTCATTGGCACCATCCACACACCTCTGCCCCTAAGACATGACCACGAGAAAAGCCACTGTACCAAATCCTACCAGCTCCCATCTGAGTGTCCTTGTTCTCTGGGTGTCAGCCCCCAAGGCTCGCTGTGAGCACATCCTTACAAACAGCGGCCACATGTGGTCACCTGGAGGAGCTGCGCTCTTTGCTCACGCAGTCATCCTGTGAGGTAGTGTCCCCATTGCCCACCACGCTGCAAGTTCTCCTCTTCTTCCTGCGGTGTGTCGTCCCATCACCTTCTGACCCAGATTCACACTGGACACAGGGAGGAAAAACAATTCAGGGCTGGGACAAAGGCTTGACACTAAGCTTCATGACCTCGGTTCAATCCCCGGGCTCACTCGATAGGAGAGAACCAACTCCCTCAAGTCAGTTTCTGCCTCCACACGTGTGCTACCGTAAATACTTGGATGCACAGGCACACACAAGTCAACGGAACATCAGAAGCTGTAGGTGCTGGAGGGAGAGCTCAGTAGCCAAGAGCACTTCCTCTCTCCTAAACAACAAAATTCACCATGAAGTTTGTCTGCAAAGGAACAATGTTCTTTATAGAGATTTTGCAAACCAAAATGTTAAAAGAGAAAGGACCAGCCGAGTGGTGGTGGTACACGCCTTTAATCCCAGCACTCGGGAAGCAGAGGCAGGTGGAGCTCTGTGGGTTCAAGAGCAGCCTGGCTTACAGAGTGAGTTCCAGGACAGCCATAGCCAGTGTGTGAGACTCTCCCAAAAAAACCCTTTAATCCCAGCACCTGGGAGGTCGATTCAGATGAATGTCTGTTAGTCTAAGGCCAGCCTGGCCTGCATAGCGAAGAGAGCCAGGGACATCAGGGATGTGTACAGAGACCCTGACTCAAAAAAAAAAAAAAAAAAAAAAAAAAAAAAAAAAAAAAAAAAAAAAAAGAAAGCCAGACGTGGTGTTTCATGCCTTTAATAATGCAGCATTTGAAGCCAGCCTGGTCTATAGACTAGGTTCCAGAAAAGCTGGGGCGATACCTGTTTTGGGGGAAAAAAAAAAAAAAAAGAAAAAGGAAAAGAAAAAGATAAAAAAGAAAAATAGAAAACAAAAAAATCCTCAAAATTGAAACCACAAAACAAGAATTCCATGTGGACAAAACCCATCTTTCTTTCCTTTTTTTCTGAATTACTGAACGTCGAGCACAGGGCTTTCCCAGGCTAGATACATTAGCACAGTGGTGCCAGCAGCAATCCTGTCAGGGCAGACCACCTTGAGCCGGTGTTAACTAAAGCAGGTCACTGGGTTTGCCCGTTTCTAGACCTACGTGTTACCCTCCATAGGGGACATTTTTAACAAGGGCTTTGAGTGAGGTCAGAATAAAGACTCTAATCCCTGTGATCACAAGGTCACTGGTTCATAAACCGTCACACACCCCGGGGCACCTTTGCAGCAGATGAGCTCACATGTGTGAGATGCTGTAAACGGGTGCCATCATGGTCCTGAGTGAGGAAACTGCGCTCCACTGCTCGGACTGAGGGGGCCCGGGCAGGCGAGGGCCTCACCTCTGAGTCTGAGTCCGAGGAACTGGAGCTGGAGGAGCTAGAAGAGTCACTGGAGCTGTCAGAGGCAATGCCTGTGGACTCTTGGAGGTCAACAGCGTCGGCGAGGACTGCCAGCTCAGGGTGCTCCTGCTTCAAGATCCTGAAGGGCAAGAGGTATTGTTCTCAGGGCTGTGACGGCTGGGGGTACACCCACTCACAGTGATACAGACTCAAAGTGGAGGCCTCCATTGCTTACAGCACCTGGAAATGCCTGGAAATGCCTAGTGCTTCGGCTGGAGTGGCTCCAGGCGGCACGACTGGACTGGGACAGACCACAGGCTGTCCACACTCGATGAAGGAAAACAACAGTCTAGAGCCACACACCTGTGAGCACCAGCCACACACCTGTGAGCACCAGCCACACACCTCTGGAGGCCGAGTTTCCTGAGGGGGGGTGGCTTAAGGTTTTTCCCTTGAGAGAAACAGTTCCATTTCCTACTTTTCTCCCTAGCCCTTTTCTGGCTCCTTTTTCTTTCTTGTTTTTTAGAAGCTTTTCCTTCCCAAAGCACGGTGCTAATGAAGGGGTGGGAGCTGGTTAGACTATATAGTAAGAGCAGAAAGAATTAGGTTCATAAGAAATAAGATGTCACACAAGAGACCACCCCCTCACTCGAAAGAGAAACCAAGCTGACTAAGAGCAGTAGCCCTCCCCAGCAGCAACCTAACCTGGCATCCACTGTGACCAGCGACAAATGACCTACTGTGTGCCGAAGTAGCCTCACTGCAGCACACAGTGGCCTACAGGGCAGAGTAAGTAGGCCTCATGCCCTGAGTCAGGGGAATAGCAGCCACCACCCTTGCTGGCCTCAGCATGGAGGCAGAGCACTGAGCAAGCCAGAATCCCTCTCTTACCCCGAGAGCTGGTCCCTCCAGGTCAGGGTTGGGACACAGTGGCACGGGGTGGCTGGGGGTGGCTTGCACTGCCGCTGCCCGTGCTGTATCTGTTCTGTGGATAAACAGAGGAGCTAAGTCTCCAGGGCAGTTGCCTCACAAGAACTGAAGGTAGTAAGTTCAAATGAATGTTTCCAGGGAAAATAAAAATCTCAACAAAGGCTTTTGTTGTTTTTGTTGTTTTGCCTAGTGCTAGTTTTTATGTTTAAAAATAACAAACAAACAAGAATAAAAAGGATAAGAAAAAAGGAGAAACAGAGCATGAAAACAAAATAAGAAACAATCCCAGCTGTGACCAGTCTTGACTGTGATGTTGACCACACATGCAGAGCCAGCCACGCACTGCCACCTGGAGGCTAGCAGACACCCTGACCACTAGCCCTGACCTTGGGCCCTCTTTACCCAGAGGTTTGCAAGCCCCAGCTGTTCCCACGCACAGTATTGCAGCAGGGAACTCTTCCCTTTTCAGCTTTGGGGAAAGAACTGGAACAAAGCAGAAGGGAATAAAAAGTTTCTCACCTATACCACTTCCTTGATAACTTTGGTCTCCCTCTTACCGTCTTGTGCCACACAACAGGGAAGTTGGTGCTGCTGGCAAAGTTCTGGGTGATGGCAATGGTGGTGTCAAGATTGAGGACCACATGCCACCAGCCCCCTGGAATCCAACAAAGGAAGAACTCAGTGAGAACCAGCCCTGCAGACACCTGGGGGCTAACTCAGCAGAGGCAGGCCTAGACTCTCTTCTGTAGTGTCCAGGCCCTTCGAGGCAGAGCTGAGCAATAGCAACCCAGACTGACTCCTGGAAACCTAGCTGTGACCAACACTGTAAAGCAAAGGTTCTAGGAGGACCCCTAGCCTTTAAACTCCCACTGCTGGAAACTGCACCCATCCAGCTCTGGCTGCTTGGAATTTTCCAATTGAACCCAGCCAGTTCTGCACTCACTCCAGCAAAGAGCCAGGGAAAGCAGGCAGAACCTTGAACAATACTCAGACACAGGCCTGTGGGACGTGGAGGAGCTCTCTCTTTGGACTCAAGTACCTAACTCTATCGTCACAGCGGGGAGTGCACACACCCAGCAGATCTCATTCTATGATTCTACTCCAAAATGGCAACAGAGTACAAGTCCGGAACAGTCGGAGCTGGGAAGAATGGAGTTTCTTCTAGCGCATCTATACCTGGTACAAAGACAGTTTCTCCTGGTTTCTGTAATATTTCCAGGGGTTTGAATTCAGGTGGCCACGTTGGAAGCTGCGTCCGGGGGTAGATGACATTAAACCAGGTGATCGCTTCATCCTGTTGGTTCCCCCCTTCTTCCCGGGTCACCTTGATGAGTTCTCGGGGCGTGTTTGTTGGGAACAGGCACCACCGCTTGTGACCCTGAACTAAGGCATTCCAGGCGCTGGTCCCCAGTGGGTCAATGTGAATCCCAGTTCCGGAACGTGGCGGCCCCATCACAAACCACCTACAGGATGCAAACATGAAGACATGAAAGGTAATCGGAGATGTGTGGCACAGAAGTAAAGTCTCTATAATATACCATCATGCACCGTATTGTCATCAGAGACTCTACATTCTGGTATACAACATTAAGTGAATGGATGTCTAACAGGAAAAAAATAACTGACTGATGCAAATTCCTGCAGATCCATCCATCCACCGGGTGTGGCAGCCCAAGCTTTTAATCCCAACTCCCTGGGAGCAGAGGCAGGTGGATCCGCTAATTCAAGGTCTACTAGGGGGACACAGAACCCTATCTCAAAAGACCCAAACCAAAACGGGTGCAATATTGAACATCTTTAATGCCTAGCCTAGCACTGACTACCCCTAGCAGAGGTAGAGAGATCTCTGTGAGTTCAAGGTCAGCCTGGTAACATAGTGAGTTACAGGACAGTCAGTATAAGAAATCACACTTGTAAAAATAGAATTAGCACTTCCTTGATAAAGCAGTGGCCCACTAAAATGCCCTGGGGCTGGGCAGGAGAAGGCTCAGGTTAGGACACTCAGTGCCCCAAAGCAGCAAGGTTCAATTCGTAGACCCGACATGGTTACGAAGGCTCACCACTACCCCTAATTTCATCTCCAGAGAATCTGACTCTCTCTTCTGACCTCAGGCAGCAGGCACACACTGGTACATATACATGCAGGAAGTTTTAAAAAAAAAAAAAAAAGCGAGATGCCCTGGAGAGTGAGTCTAAGGAATCCAGATGCCCCCCCCCCCACTTCCCCAATGGAATCCATCTTCCCAAGTAGGACCATACACAACTCAACATGTAGGGAAGAGCTTCATTACTTTTACAAGGTGAGACAAGAGTCTGCTAACCTTACATTCTGGAAGGTTTGTGGATTTGTGTGTGTTTTTACTCGAGACAGGGTTTCTCTGTGTAGCCCTTTGCTGTCCTGGAACTCACTCTGTAGCCCAGGCTGGCTCACAGAGATCTGCCCGTCTCTGCCTCCCAGGTGCGGAGATTACCACTGCTTGTTACTGTCGAAGGTTTTGGAACACTTGACGTGAAATACTTTACCTGTAAGGAGGCCTGCGCTTCTCCCCCGCGTACTGGAAAAGATCATCTGTGAAAAACTTGGGCACCTTGTAGTCTTCCAAAAGCTTCCTCCTTTTGGGGTGTTCGCCATAGCTGCTATCAAAGATGTAAAGGGGACTGTCATCGCGGGTGCTCTCCATGTACTCGATGTAGTATTTCATCTTCATCTTCACGGAGTAGCCGTCATTATCCTCACCGCACTTGAACTTCTGGTTCCGGTATTTCCTTTTGAGGCGCTCCAGAGTCCATTTCTCTTGCGCGGACCAGCCCTCTTGGGCATTCAGCAGAACCACGGGTTTGTAAGGCCTTTCGTACCGCTCTACAAATTCTTTCACCGACAGCTGTAAAGCATCAGCTCTCTCCACGTTATCCTGGGGGAACAACAAAAGACCCGTCCCGTTAAGACACTGGAAGAGGTCCAGTGGCGGATAAAGGCGTCCCACAGGGCCAATAAGCGAAGACACCCATTAGCAAGGACACCCATTAGCCGTGAACGAGCCATGGCTCCTCCAGGGGGAGGGAGGGAGGGAGGCCCACGTGCGTGAGGGTGAGCACGTCGCACCCGGAGCCACCCCTTCCAGGGAGGGAAGGAGGGGCCCGGAGCTCCCACGGACGAGCGAGTTCTGACAGCCCGGCTGCGGGGCCCCGCCGCGGGGCGAGCGGCCCTCGGGGAGCGGGCTCCCGCGCCCCGCTCACCGGCACGGCCGCAGGGTTCAGCGGGTAGCTCTCGTAGTAGTTGTGCCGGGTCCAGTCCAGCGAGTCCTTGAGCTCGGGCCGCGCACTCCGCTTGGCCTCGCGGATGCGCTTCTTGCTCTTGTGGTTCATCGTGAGCCGCTCGCCGTCCGTCCGGCTCCACCACGACCCCGGCGCGGCTCGCTTCCTGCCACCCGACGCGCCCTCCCCAGCTGGCGCGGCACCGAGACGCCCTTCGCTCCGGCCCGGCGCCTTTAAAGTCGCCTTCCAGAAAATTCACTCCCCAGCCAGCACCGGAGCTTCGGGTTGGGCGAACAGCGGCGGTCCTCCCCGCCCCACCGCCTCAAGCGGTCCGCCATTGGCCTCAGCGACTTGCCAGATCCGCCTTCACGCGCGCCTATAATAGGGCGCCATGTTGGGAAGGTCGCGTCGCTGACGCCCTGCCCCTCCCTGCTTTGGTCTACGCAACACTTCCGGCTGCGCGTCGCTTCCCTCCGGTCTCCTTCCGGTCTCCTTCCGGCCGGGCCCGGCGTGGCCTCCTGCCACGCGCCCCTTGAGCGCCGCCCCCTGACCCGGCGTCCCCGGATTTCCCTCCGTGCGAGCGCGGCCGCATGGCCGGGGCCCAGCGCTTTCGGTTCCGGGAGGAGCCAGGCCCCGGAGGCGACGCGGCCGTGCTGGAGGTCCGCGTCCCGCAGGTGCGTGCGGCGGCACCCACGTGGCAGCGCCCCCTGGTTGGAGCGCGGGGAGTTGGGAATGCTTCCGTTCTCGGCTTCGTTCGTTCGTTCGTTCGTTAGCACCAGGTCTGGTGTGAAGCCCGGTGAGGGATTAAATGTGCTCCGGTGATACATTTAGGGACCGTGCCGGGAAGGAGACTCTGACTCCTGTCTCCCAGGAAAGCGGCTGTCCTGTCCTCTGATGAAAGCATCTGTCAGTATATCTGGCACCGCCTTCCCGGCCCCACACACAAACCTCTGGGTACTCTTGATTGAACCTCTGCCTGGTAGGCAAGTGCTCCACCACTGAGCGATGTCCCTAACTCCCTTTGTGTTTTATTTCTGAGCTCAGGCAGGCTTTGAATTTGAACCCCTGTTTCCTGCTTCTTAGGGTTACAAGTGTGAGCCACCATCCTGGCTTAAGGAGTGCTGGGGCTCGAATCCAAGATCCATACATATATGCTAGGTAAAAGTTGTGCTTTTGGGTTTATACCTAACCCCGTCATCTTTGCCTGGTTTAAGTTTTGGGACCAGGGATTCCTGTCTCCAACACCCCAGTAACGTTTTATACATCGGCACTGGCTTGTTCCCCCGAGCTCATAGCTACGAAGAATTTTCGTTTTGTAATGTTAGCAGCTGGCCCATAGGTAGGGTAGGTGTTCCTTGCAGTATTAGGGTGAGCAGAAGGTACAACCCCCTGTGCTGCCACCTGTAGCAGTCCGCGTTTTTTTCCCAGAGACTTCTAGACAAGTGAAGCAGAGATTTTGTTTTGTTTTGAGACAGAGTTCCTATATGTATCCCTGGATATTGTGGAACTCACTCTGTGGACCAGTCTGGACTCAAAAATGATCAGCATGCCTCTGCCTTTGGAGTGTTGGGCTTGAAGGTGTACTCCTGCTCCCTCCCAGCAGCCTCCACCATTGGAATAGAGATTGGTGGCTGTGTACAGCAGGAAAAGATTTCAGGACAAATCAGTGTGAGGCAGAGTTGGAAGAGACTAATAGTATAATCTGGATTTAAGTTTGGGAGTTAACAGACACCTAGGAAAAGGACACAGAAGACATGGGGTACATGCAGGCTTCATAAGTCAGAATACTGCACTTAAGTGACCTCTTAATAGCATATGGACGGCTTGGTACCGTCTGAAGCTAAATTGTTTAAAGAATTTCTTCTCTTTTTAACATTTATTTTTATTTATTTTATGTGTATGAGTACACTGTAGCTGTACAGATGACCGTGAGCCATCATGTATGTGGCTGCTGGGAATTGAACTCAGGCCCTCTGCCAGCCCCGCTCTCTCCAGCCCTCTAGCTCCAGTGTAATTCACTGAAGCTGTCTTCAGACACACCAGAAGAGGGCATCAGATCTCATTACGGATGGTCGTGAGCCACCATGTGGTTGCAGGGATCCGAACTCAGGACCTTTGAAAGAGCAGTCAGTGCTCTTATTTGCTGAGCCATCTCGCCAGCCCGTGTTTAAAGAATTCCTAAGAAACTTGTTTTAGTAAATAAGACCGTAGGGTGATTAGTGAGTTGCATTGGACAGGAGGGTTACAGCGATGGTGCCAAAGCCATACAAGGGTCATGACAAGGAAACTTTGCAGACTTTACACTAACTAGGTCCTAAGGGTGTCTGCATGTTTCCAGCCTCGTGAGATTCTTGGAAAGTTGCAGGGTACAGTTGGAAAAGCTGCGAGGTTGCATTCAGAGGTCAGATGGCTTCACAAGAAACTTGCTTGTTATTGTTTTGTTTTGAGGGGGTTTTCTTTGTGTGGTTTTGAGTCTCACTTTGGCTGTGGCTGTCCTGGTCTTGGCACTATAGTCCAGGCTGGTCTTGAACCCATAGAGATCCACCCTAACCCTAACCCTAACCTCCTATGAGCTGGGGTCAAAGGTATCTATGTCTCACCACGCCCTGCTGGTTCTTTGCTATTTTAACATTCTGTTCTTTATACAGAGATGTTTCAAACCAAAGAACTCTGCTCCTCTGTAGACAAACTTCACAGTGAATTTTGTTAGTTGTACTAAAATTTGACCCTCACTTGGTGAGAGACTTCAGTCAGACTCAGGGATAAGGAGCTCTTTTACGTTCCCGCGTCCTCCTTATTTTCCCAGTCTGTCACTTCTCAGCGGGTCAGTGCTCAGGGAAAGCACAGCATTAAGAGGCAGACCAACACACAGCTTGTTCCCTGTAGCCTCCAAATGTCTTCATGTGAAAACTCTTGGATTTCCTTCCAGACTTAGGAGTGAAGGGACTCCCTCTGAGTGGAGCAGCCCAGGTTTTATACGAAAATCTGCATTTCTTCTAGAAACATCCTCCTCTGGGCCTTTATTGTACTCAAAGGTGAAGTCTACCAGGCCAGGCCTTTACTCAAAGCTCAGTCTGTTGTGTTACAGGCATGTGTATATATGTTAAGTCAGCGTATCATGCTTAGGCACTGATAGTTGTCTTTTGAGTCAGGATTTCAGTATGTAGTTCTGGCTGGCCTGGAACTACCAGAGACCTGTCCACTTCTGCCTTTCAAGTGTATTAAAGCCACGCACCGCCATACCCTGCTTTATTTTTTTATCTACAGATTAGTTTTTTGCTGGGCATGGTGGCGCATGCCCTTAATCCCTCCTTTAATCCCAGCATTCAAGAGGCAGAGGCAAGAGGACCACTGGGGTTTGAGGCCCCAGTCTGTACAGCCACCACTGGGGTCTGAGGCCCCGGTCTGTTCAGCCAGTTCCAGGACATTCCCAAGAACATAGTGACTTCATCTCAGAAGGGAAGAGCAGGAAGCTCTCTGCACTGCTGGATCATCCAGCTGGTCCACATTTGGCCCTGTGACTTCATTTAAATCAGGTGCATGGGTATATGCATATGCATATACACATTTGTAGTTTTAAGGAAACAAAACAACCTTTCTCTGGCTTTTCCCATCACTCATTTTTCAGTGTTCTTCATACTTCTTCTCTCTACCCCTCAGTATTACCTTCCCTCCCTGCTCCCCAAATAAAGTTGATTTTTATGTTTATTATCCTTTTTTGAATCAAAGTCTATGCAGCCCTGGCTGACTGAACTCATGGAGATCTACTTACCTCAGCCTCTCAAGTGTTGAAATTAAAGCGGAGTGTCACTACATACACTTTTTATGATCATGGGTATTTTGCCTGCATGTATTTCTGAGCACCACCTACATGTAGTGTCCTCAGAGGCCAGAAAGGGCTGTCCGGTCACTCGGAATAGAAGGTCCAGATGGTTGTTAGCAGCTTACATAGGTGATGGGGATTGAACCCTGATCCCCTGGGAAAGCAGAGAGCTCTCTTTCCAGTCCCTATTAGTACTTTTTTTTTTTAAAGATTTATTTATTATTATAATTAAGTACACTGTAGCTGTCTTCAGATGCACTAGAAGAGGGCATCAGATCTCATTACAGATGGTTATGAGCCACCATGTGGTTGCTGGGAATTGAACTCAGGACCTTTGGTAGAGCTCTTAACGGCTGAGCCATCTCACCAGCTCCTGTTATTGCTATTTTTAAGTAGGGTCATGACATTTTGGCCTGACTTGCCTTGAGTGTGGGGCCCTCCTGTTAGACCCCCTTCCCACCAGTGCTGGAGTGCCCAGTGTGTGCCACCGTACCCATCCATGCACTGAATGAGTACATTTGGCTCTCTGATTCTTTCACAGCTTTGATAAGCTTTGCTGTGTTTGCAGTCTATCAGGACACCCTTTTCTCCAGAAGACAGGCAGGAAGCTTAGAATCTGTTGCACTGCTTTGCGCCCGGCTTTCCGTATTACTACCTTACTGAGACAGTATCTGGAGTTGAGAGACTGAGGCCCTGACCAGTAGGTCATATGACATCACACATCTGGTGGGGGAGGTTCATTGCTGAGGCGTCTTTCTCCTTTAAATGCTCCCCAAATTCTAATTGTTGGCTTTTGGAGTTTTAGTTGTTTTTGCACAGGATCTAGAAGTCTAGTCCTGGCTGCCCTTTGATTTGTACGTAGTTCAGGTTGGCCTTGAACTTCTGACAATGCTCCTTCCTCCTGTATGATAGGATTACAAGTGGGAACCACATTCTGAAAGATTCTAAAAGGCTGTCTTTTAAAATTTAGCTCCACACTTGTCTCCTCCTGAGGGACATGTAGGGCATGTCCAAGTCATACATGAGTTAAAAAATCTTCCAAGATACAGGGATGAGATAGAATAGGGACGTGGGTCAGATGGAACAGGATTTGACTAGCACTTATGTAAGTCTGGATTTGATTCCCAGCACTTCATAAAGTTGAGTGTGTTGGCACATAGCTGCAGTCCTAGTACTTAGCAAGTAGAGCCAAGAAGATGAAAAGCTTATGGTCGTCCTAGGCCAGTGAGACCAGCCTGAGCTACAAGAGACACTGCCTTAAAAAACCAAAAAAATAAGCTGGGCAGTGGTGGCACAGCTTTTGGTTCCAGCACTTGGGAAGCAGAGGCATGAGTGTCTTTGTGGAGTTGAGGCCAGTCTACAGAGTTCCAGAACAGTCAGGGCTACACAGAGAAACCCTGTCTTGGAAAAAAAAAAAGCCTGGCCAAGCAGTGGTGGCACCCACCTTTAATCCCAGCACTTGGGAGGCAGGCAGGTGGATTTCTGAGTTCAAGGCCATCCTGGTCTACAGAGTGAGTTCCAGGACAGCCAGGGCTACACAGAGAAACCCTGTCTTGCAGAGAAAAAAAAAAACTGAAATAAGGCTGAAGAAATGGCTTAGATAGATACTTTTGTCTACAAGCTGGACAGACTGACCTCAATTTCACCCCTACATCCCACATGGTGGATAACTAAGTTATGTTCTGACTTCCACATATGCTTCCATCCCCAACAAAGTAAATTTTAAAAAAAGTCTGAAAGATAGCCATTTTTTGGTTTTGTTTGAAGAAACCTTCCAGTATCTCCTTGTACTTAGAATTCTAAACTTCTGTGGCCAATAAAACTCTGATCTCTCACTCAGTTATGCCTGTGGGCTGTGGTCAGACTAAAGGCACTTGTTTGGGCAACCCCGTCTCCTGCTGCTGTAACCTCATGTCGTTTTGCTTTTATGTTGTAGCCTTTATTACCAACCTTTGCACATCATTGTCCAGTATGTAATATGTACCGTGTACACTCTAGTCCCCAAAAGTCATACTGTTCCTGGCTCTCATTTTAAATGCTTGCGGAGGGGCTGGAGATGGCTGAGGCTGCTGTTGCAGAGACCTCAGCTAGTTTTCAAATCACCAGGCATGCTCATACATATACAAAGTATAGACAAAACCCTTACACAATACCTGGGTTCAATCTAGGTGTAGTGTGGTATATGCCTGTAATTCCAGCATTCAAAAGAATAAGGTAAGATTGAGACCAACCTGGGCTACGTTGGAATGAGAGCACTGGCTTCAGAACTGTACGTCATGGACTGGAGAGCAGGACTGTCATGGTAATGTATGTCAATGATTAACTTTCTTTGCAGGTCCTGCATGCCCAGTATGGGATGTATGTTTGGCCCTGTGCTGTAGTCCTGGCCCAATACCTGTGGTT
Source organism: Montemys delectorum (assembly GCA_019843815.1). Lineage (NCBI taxonomy): Eukaryota > Metazoa > Chordata > Mammalia > Rodentia > Muridae > Montemys > Montemys delectorum. The sequence continues at coordinate 9,560 of JADRCD010126735.1, read as the reverse complement.
TCACAGAAGATCTCTCCCTGGCAAAGCTGTCCTAGAGGTAACCAGTTACCAGAATACTTACCAGAATTAATCGGTTTGAAATTCTGAACTGGGAAAAGTACGTTTTTAAATTACTTAAAGCGACTTGGCCGAGCAGTGGTGGCGCACACCTTTAATCTCAGCACTTTGTGGGCAGAGGCAGGCAGATTTCTGAGTTCGAGGCCAGCCTTGTTTACTGAGTTCCAGGACAGCCAGGTACACAGAGAAACCCTGTCTCGAAAAACAAAAAAGTGACTTGACAGTCTAGAAACTTTAGCCCTTGTAAAGGTAGTACCAGTTAGTGGCATAAGTTAATGCAAGTCACCTTTTCTGGTACTACATTGTTTTCCAGATCCTACAAACCTGGAAAGCATGATAGGTAGTGTCGCAGAATTTATCTGTGGTACAAATTAAACTGCCTTGAGATAATATCGAAGTAGAAGTCCCTTTAAATTTGAGGCAAGCAAGCATGGACCCACACTGCTTGTTGCCAGGGACAGTCCCAGCCTTAAGATGCAACAGGCAGAAGTTCAAAGCCAGCCTAGCTAGAATATGCAAACTGTCTCCTATGAGGTGGGAAAGCTAAATTATCCTTAAATATTGTCTTCATTTAGATTGGAGCTGGAGTGAGCCTTCCAGGGATTTTGGCTGCCAAATGCGGTGCTAAAGTAGTATTATCTGACAGTTCAGAGTTTCCTCACTGTCTGGATATCTGTTGGCAAAGTTGCCAGATGAATAACCTACCACAGGTGCAAGTTGTAGGCCTGACATGGGGCCATGTATCAAAGGACATTCTGTCTTTGCCTCCACAAGACATCATTCTGGGATCCGATGTGTTCTTTGAACCAGAAGGTAAGTATAATTCATAGCAAACTTGGCCAGATGTTATCTTATAAAACTCACTTCAAAAACCACCCCACCCCTCCCCAGATTTTGAAAGCATTTTAGCCACAGTATACTTTCTGATGCAGAAGAACCCAAAAGTTCAATTTTGGTCTACATACCAGGTCAGAAGGTGAGTATGCGCAATTTACTAGCTGCTTTTACAAACGATACATTAAAATAGGAGAGGCATAAAATCATAAAGAATTTCTTTCTTTTAAGTGCTGACTGGTCACTTGAAGGCTTGCTTTACAAGTGGGATATGAAATGTGTGCACGTTCCTCTGGAATCTTTTGATGCAGACAAGGAAGATATAGCAGAGTCTACCCTTCCAGGAAGACATACCATTGAAATGCTGATCATCTCCTTTGCAAAGGACAATTTCTGAATGAATTGTACATCAAGCTGTTCTGGGACAGTGTCAAGGTGGAATACCTGGTATAAAGTTGAATTATTTTGAAACTCAATGGATATGAAGATGGTCAATTCTGCAGGCCTTATGGCTGTCCTGTCATGCCTAGGGTAGCCTTCGACATAAGCTTAACAAAATTAAAAACAGTGAAAAGGACTTGGACTGTCCGTAATCATTAAAGTAGGGCCATGTTGACACTGAAGTGTACCAGTAAATAGCAGCCCAACTCACATTTTTCTATTGAGGGAAAGGAGCCTCAATCTCTTGCAACAACCTACAAGGTTTTTAGCATTTAAATAATTGCATAGGTCTTAGCTTAAAACTGAGGGAAATAAAAGACCAGAACACATTCTCCAAAAAGCTAACACCAAGAAAACACTTTAATCAAACTACAGAAACAATGGTTATAGTACAGAATATTCATAAGCAAAAGATACACCATGTTTTAAGTACTTACAAAGTTACAAACCATTTGCTTCCTTAACATTTTCTGATTTTTTTTTTTAAGTTCACAACACAAGGATGATCAGATTTACCATTTTGCGCTTTTTTTGGGAGGGAAAAGAGGGGGGGATTTATCATCAGCTAGATGTGCTCACTGTATGCTCCATTATTTATATGCAAGGCCCGGGTGACTGGAAGTGCAGTTGTCAGGCATTTTAATAAACTGGACAGCCATTTTGTTTCTGCACGACAAGGCATCTTTACACAGGAGCAATCAGGAGAAAACAGGAAACAGCCAAGCACTCTGCACTGCAACACGCCACCTTAACAGCTAACCAGCATTACTCAACTGCTACACAACTGCGCCTAGTGCACAAAAATACATAAGAGAAGAGATTAGAATTGTGTCGGGTAAACAATCCTTTAAAAAAAAAAATTAAGTCTTTTCACCTGAAAAGTCTTTATACAAATTTGGGTTCAGATTATCATTTAGACCTGAAGGTAAATAACATATATGAACAAATTACACCATCTTTCATAGGTTTTTAATTTTAAGAGTGAAAGCAATGTTGAGTCAATCTGCTGACAGCTTTAGGCTGTATGTAATGGCTGCACATGTTTCCTTATTAAGTCAGGAGGCCACAAATTAGGTTACCAATCTCTTTAATTTCAAACAAAAAAAGTCAGCACTATAAACAAAAATGAAATTTTACCTCAAATATCCAATCCAATAATGAAATCTGAAGTCGCTCACCTCACTAAATTACAAGAAATTTGAATAACAGCAACAAAATGGCACATAAAATGAAGTTTGCCACCTGAGGCAGATTAAAACAAGTAAAAAGTTAGACAAATGTTACAAAATAACCTTTTTAATAGTCAGTTGCTTGTTCCAAGGACTCTTCTATGGACCGATGGACTGAGTTTGTGGTCCTTTCCCCCAAAGTCCTCTGTTAAGCCGCTTGCCGATCCATCTAGGTTTGAAAGAGAGAGGTTCAGCTTACTTTCCACTACTAAAAAGGTACCAAAGTGCACATAGTTTCAGTATCAGGCATGTACTTACTAAGGCTCTGGTGAAACAAGTAGGTTACAGAAGGTTCCACCCAGCCATTATCAGTTTTTTTTTTAAAGGCCCAAATGGGAGTTTTTCCAAAGGGTACCACCAGCACATTCGGATATGTGGTTCTTGGCCAAATAACCAAGGCAAAAAAATAATAATTAAAAAAAAAGGCAAGGGAGGGTTTAGAAGGAAAAAAAAAAAAAAAAGCAGGGAGGGAGAACAGGGTGGGGCTGTATCCAAACAAAAACTTGCTATCAGAAATTAGTCTACACTTTGTAAGATGTTTGAAAACGAAACGTTTGGCAGTTGAGGATGTTCTTAATCAGCTACTTAGGGCCCTTTCCTTTAAAAAGAAAAACAGGACCAAACAATTTAGAGTTAAAGACACACTATCCTTTCCCCACCCGGTGCGATCAATAATACCTGTAACTCTCTTTTGGGGTTCCAAAAGTTCATTGCTTCTTAATTGCAATTCCTTTGCCACATCCATTAGAGTAAGAAGTCCCAGTCAGTACAACAACAGTTGCACTGATTGTTTTTCTCTATGAGGATAGTGCATCTTTAACATTTAAAGACAAACCTGCTCCAATACACGCCCACAGAAACTGGTCCCTGGAGGATCAGCCAAATCAGTTAAAATCTGCAATACTGGCCAATATTCTTTTATCAAACAGGAGACCGCAGCTTTAAAGGGGGAAAATGCAGACGTTGGATAAAAACAGCAAGAAATAGTCATTTTCATTAATAGGTCTCAAACAGCATGAAACAGCCATTACTATCTAAGCTTTACACAATCCTCTCTGCAGACCCCTCTTGAGCATCACTCCCAAAGCCGAGTAACTTCAGAGCAGTAGCACTCCTTGGACACCAGGAGTCTTTATGCTAACACGGCTCAAAAAATCTACTCCACACCCCACGGGAGTTATGGTGTGTCTCAGAGGCCCGCAGACATTACCATTTGCTTAAGAAGAAACTGCGCCCTCTTCTTCTGGAGACTTGGGTGGGCTCTTGGACCGCGACCTGGACTTGGACTCTCGCTTCGACACGGGCGGAGGACTTCTGGATCTCGACCTGGACCTGGACCTCGAGCGGGATCTGGACACCGAGGAGGACTTGGACTTGGATCTCCGGGCCGACCTGGACTTGGAGGTCGATCTCGAGCGCGAGCGAGTGCGGGACCGGGACTTGGAGCGGCTGTACCGAGAGCGGCTTCGGGACCTGGACCGGCTCCGGCTCCGGGATCGGCTGCGCCGGCGTCGCCGAGGACTGCGAGGGGACGCGACAGTGAGCCGCAGGCCGCCGGTCCCGCCCCGCCCGCCCGCCCTGCCGCCATTATCTGGCCGCCAGGCGCCATTTCCCTCGCCGCCAGGCGGGGTCTCGCTCGCAGCGGCCCGGCCCCGCCGCCGCCCGGGCCGCGAGGGAGGGAGGGGCCCGCTCCACGTGCTCCGCGCACCTTTGTGCCCGCCGGCCTCCCGCTCCGCCCCGGGCCCTGCTCACCTGCGGCTCCGCCGCCCGTAGCCGCCGCCGCCGTACCGACGGGGTGGCGGGCCCCGGCGGCTGTGGTGCGAGTCGGGCGGGCGGCCGTAGCGCGCCATCTGCACCCGCAGCTCGCGGCCGTCGAGCACGGCCCCGTCCATGGCGTCCATGGCGTCCTCGGCGTCGCGCTTGTCGTGGAAGCGGACGAAGGCGAAGCCGCGGGACTCCTTGGTGTAGCGGTCCCGCGGGATGTACACGTCGCCGACGCGCCCGTACTTCTCGAAGACGCGCCTCAGGGTGTCGGGCGAGGTGCGGTAGGTCAGGTTGTCCACCTTGAGGGAGGTCATGCCCTCCACATCGGGAGGCGGGCGGCCGTAGCTCATGGCGGCGAAGCGGCGCCGAGACCCTCACGCCCCGGCTCTCAGGAACGGCGGCCCCCTCCGGCCCTCGGCAGCGACCAGACAGTCCTCGTGGGTCAGGCGGGAGCCGCGGGGCCGCCGCAAAGCAACCTCCCGGAACGGACGCCCGAGCAGCAACTAAACCGCGGGCGGGCCTCCCCGCGCGTCTTTATAGCCGGCCTCACAAAATGGCGCCCGCGCCACCCGGAAATGAATCTCCTGATTGGCTCATGCCGCCGCGCTGCGTAACGTCGCCGCCGCGCGCCCCGCCCCCTCCCGGGCGCGCCTGCGCACCGCGCGGCGGGCGGGCGGAAAGCGCGCAGTCACGGCGGAGGGGCGGGGGAGCGGCCCGAGAAGGCAGTTGGAAAGCCCGCCAAATGCTCGTCCGAGAGCGAGGCCCGCGGCGGCGGGGGAGGCGGGGAGAGGAAGCGCTCCCCACTGGGCCCCGCCCCCCTCCCACGCCAATCCCCGGACTCCACGCGCCGTCCCGCCCAGCCTTGGGCCCCGCCCGTCGTGGGGGGCGGGGCGGGAGGGTTCTCGTGCTCCGGTTTGCCTCTCCGCGTCTCGGGCCGCTTCCCGTTCCCCTGTCCCGCCGCTCCCGTCTGAGGCTCGCTGCCTTGGCTTTCACTTCTCGGGGCCTTTCCTAGCCCCGAAGGGACGGCTAGTGTGAGCCTAAGGTACGCGCTCGCCACGGCGTGCGGGCGTACCCTTCCCCCCCCATCCTCCCACCCGCCACGGGGCGCCGGGGACTACATCTCCCGGCGGGCCCTGCGCCCAGACTGTGGTCAGCTGACCGGTCTCGTGATCGGCTGTGAGTCAGGCCGGGAGGGCCGACCCCAGCTGCTGCTACCGCTCGTCCTTGCCCCGCATCCCGGTTCCTGCACCTGCAGTTGCTGCCGGTGGCCCCCGGGTCTCCTCTGCACTGGGTCGCGTCCCTCGAGTGTCGCGACTGTGCCGGTGGGGAGAGCTTTCCCCTAAGCCCGCGATTCCCATCCCAGGACTGGAGATCGATCGGCAGGCTGGCTGCGCGGTTCTCTCTCCTCTGGTTTCTTCCCTCAGGACCGTCAGGGGGTTCGAGTGGAGGAGAAGAGGTGACTGTCCTGGGCCGCTGCTGGCCTCCGAGCAAGCGGAGCCAAAATGTCCCCGGAATCTAAAAAGCTTTTCAACATCGTTATTTTAGGAGTTGCCTTTATGTTTATGTTCACCGCCTTTCAGACTTGTGGAAATGTGGCGGTGAGTTGGGATCTGCCCTCTTTCCTTTTGAAATGCCTGTCAGAATGCATTCCAGCTGTGACAATAAACGTTTATGTCCGCTACCACGCCAAGATCGCGCCTTCTGTTTTTCAACCTACCCTACCTCGTTTTCTTAATTTCGTGTATCGGAAGTTTCTCGTTTATGTGGTGTTGAGCACTGGCGTGTATTACCCAGTAGATGCGGCTTGCAGTTTGAGTATGGCCCACGGTTACTTTAGTTCTTGTGAGAGTTAAACTCTGCGTTTAGTGCTTGGGTGGCTTGTGGGTACAGCTGATTGTCGGTGTCCCCATCTCCAGTGTGTCTTCTAAAACTCATTTTTTTTCCCCTCTCATGGTGGGCTTGGGTGAGCAGTGTGGATCATGACATTTTTCTGAGTATTTAGGCTTTCCTTCGGGGAGGGAGATGGTAAGACGTTTTCGTTGATTAGTTTTATCTTCCACACAGCAAACTGTCATCAGGAGCCTAAATAGCACAGATTTTCATGGCAGTGGATATACCAGGTATAGTACTGTGTGCATGATTTTATTCTGCATGTCGTAGTTCCATACATCTCCTTAGGAAAACCAGTGATAAAATGTTGTAACTGAAGAGTAGCAGTGACTGTGTCAAATGTGTCTTTTTTTCTGGGGTTTGAGCCAGCCAGATAGATCAGTACGTACAGACCCCATACCTCCAAGAGTACTTGGATTAATCCTCAGAACCTACATGGCGGAAGAAGAGAACCAACTCCTGCAGGTTGTCATGTGACTTCCACAGTGAGCACACCCTTCCATACAAACATAAATTTTAAAATGTAGTAATAAGAAAGTTACAGGTGGGGCATAGGGGTGCTTGCCTTCAATCTCAAAATAAATAAATGTGATGATAAACTTCTTTACGATGATGACTAAAGGTTTTCTGGAGAGCTTTGCTACGTTGGGCAAGTTATCTCAGTGACCCCAGGTTCTTGCTAAGATCATGGCTCTTCAGGCCTTGTAGTGCTCTCTGCTCAATATACATGCAAGTGTTGTCAGAATCTCATTGATCTTTGTGGCTTTGTAACCTTGGTCTCAATTTGTAATCTCATCAGAAGCTGTAAGATTTTTATGCTGTTTAGCCCCAACATTCTGGGCAGAGAATGAAAACTTCACCTGTCTCTAGTACTTTGGGTTTGTAGCTGGGAATGTGCTAAATACATGCACACATACAACCTCTCCCTGGAATTGCCTCCTCTCAAGTCGCCTTGACCCCTCCCTGGCCTCGAACTTGTAGCATAGCACAAGACAACCTTGGACTTCAGATCTCTACCTTCACCCCCCTGGTGATGAGCTTAGAAACCTGTAGCACCAAGCCTGGCTTCAGGGTTCCCCTTTTTCTCTTTCCTCTTCTTTCCAGTAGCCGACATCAAGGAATTCTGCAGCCTCTGGGACGCTCCCCGGGCCTCACCCCTGCTGTCCCAAAGCTGACAATGAGGCCTCTGTCTACCTGGCTTTGCCCTTGCCAAGATACAGAACAAACTAGACACAGACAGCTGCTTTGTGGTTAGCAGGGTCTCACTCTGTAACCCTGGCTGGTCTTATTTATTTATTTACTTTGGCTTTTTTGACACAGGGTTTCCCCATGTACCCTTGGCTATCCTGAAACTCACTCTATAGACCAGGCTGGCCTCAAAATGGCTGTTCTTAAAGTCATAGAGATCCTCCTGCTTCTGCCTCCCAAGTGCTGGGACTAGCCAAATGGCACCGCCTCATCTAACTCTGGGTTCTCTTTAAAACAGAAAACTAAAACTTTTAATTAACAAGGATCATATGTGTTTATCTCTAGTATGTATACATTGTAGAATTGTAAAGTTAAGCTATATACACACCCTTTAAATTTACTTGATTGACTTAAGAAATTTTAGAAGGATATCCTCCCTTGTAGTCCCCTCTGACCTGGAAGCCATGCTTACACCTTAGCCTGCTGAGGACCCAGATGGCAGGCAGGCCTTGCTATGCCTGGCTACTTTTTCTTAATGTCTGTGTTTATAGGTTTGCTGTATTCCCCAATTCCAAACCTCTCCTCATTTTGGTTCTTTATTACCTGAATATAGTATATGGTATCTGAGGATAACTGGATGTTAGTGTCCACTTTTTTGGATAATTAAAACTGTTACAACTTTGTAGTACTGTGTTTTTTGTGTATTTTAAAAAACAAATGAAAGGATACATTCGATATGTGAGCAGCTTATGGAAGCCAAAGAAATATGGATTTACAGACTCAAATGAATTAGGCAGATGAGCACTGCCTAATAAATGGAGTGAGGACCCTCAAGGTAGCTTGAGTTCAGGAATGTATAGTAAACTGAGCTAATCTCAGCACTTGGGAGGCAGAGGCAAGGGGATATTTGTGAGTTCAAGGCCATCTGGTCTATAGAGAGAGTTGACATACATCCAGAGCTACATAAGAGATCCTATCCCAAAACAACAACAACAAAAGATCTGTATACTAGCAAGGGGAGAAAAAAAGATACATATAGTAGGGTTAGGCATTGTGTGAATGCTTGTAATCCTGGTATATGGGAGGCTCAGGCAGGAGAATTGTGGGTTCAAGACCAGCCCTGGCTACATAGTGATAGCCTGTCTCAAAATCAACTACCCATATAGATAACATATAACCTATATGTGTAACTGAGCAGTGTGTATATAACAGGGCTGAGGAATGATTGAAAAATGTTCAGGCAAGTCAAATAAATCCGAGCGTAAGCACATTATAACTTGGCTTGTCATCTATAGCAGAGAACTGCCTTGCAGCTCCCAGAAGCTGCAATGGAACAGACCACCTGGGGCCCCTGGAGCAAAGTCTCCTGGGCTAGAGGCTGACTCACCACTCCCTAGGGACTGGTTGAACTCACAGCAGTTCTGTTTTCTATAGAGTGAGATTGGGTAGTAATGCCTTCCTTCTATATCATCTAGACTAAAAAGGAAATATTTGTAAAGTGCTTGGCACAGTACTTCTTACCACTCACTTTTGTTCAAGTACATGGTTGCACGCCTTTAATCTCAGCACTTGGGAGGCAGAGGCAGGCAGGTTTCTGAGTTCGAGGACAGCCTGGTCTACAGAGTGAGTTCTAGGACAGCTAGGGCTACACAGAGAAACCCTGTCTTGAACCAAAACAAACCAACCAACCAAACAAACAAACAAACAAAAAGTCAGTGCTTGGAATCATGTTACGGGCAAGCTGGCTGAAAGAAACATGATACAGATATTTAATCCGGGCCAGATGTGCGCATGTTTCTAATCCCAACACTCTCCTGGGACAGACAGACAGACAGACAGACAGACAGACAGGAGGGTCTGCAAGTTTGAGACCAGCCAGGGCAAGATTTAGAGACCCTGTTCTAACCAACACATAAAAACCAGCCAGTTTTTATTGTTTGCGTGCCTGTAATCTTAGCACTTGGGAGGCTGAGGAGGATTGCCATGAGTTCAAACTCAGCCAGAGCTACAGAGTAGGGCCCTATCTCAGCAAAACCTTTATCCATCTATCAATAACTGATATATTCATGAAATAATGTGTATTTTTATATATTACATAAATGAGAACTTTCTAAGGATATAAATATAAGTTCTGACTGAGGTCTGTGACATTTTTTT